>JAYMTA010000920.1:0-23036 GCA_036897625.1 Pelargonium cotyledonis
ATATTTTGGCCCCTTATCCATAACAAGCCCAATGGACGGTCATCCGGCGGGCGGGTAGAGGGTGGGTTGGGCGGGTAACGGGCTTTTTTGTGCAGCTCTAGATTTGAGGGACTTCAAAGAAGAAAAAAAAAATCACATAAGTGGGCAAAATTTATTGGGCTTCATCAATTTAGGCCCAGTGATTGACCCGGGTCAGCCACCTAATCGGATTTTAAAACTTATTTATTTATTTAATATTATGGAAAATGAAAAATATATAGAAAAACAAAAATAGAGCGTGATTGTGCTGGGGCTGAGATTTTGGGACCGAGGAGCATTGATCTTCAGATTTGAACGATGGTGAGTGAATTTCGCCTATTTCTCTTTCATTTCCTCTGCTGTATCTACGATTAGTGTCATTTCAATTCCATTTTTTTCTCAACTAATTGCTTTTGAATTATCGATCCATCAGATAATTGATTTCTTTAATTTTGATCTGTGGGTTCGAGTTTAATTTCGTTGCCCTGTTCGGTTTCTGGGAAAATGAAAATTTTCCATTTTGAGATCTGGGTCGTTCCTAGAGTGGTGTAATCGTATCTGAGATCTGAGTTTAAAAGTTATCAATTTTTTTTTTTTTTTTGTTTGTTAATGGTGTTTATATCTGAAAATGAGATCAACCAGTTCTATTTGTATGTTATTTTAGCTGAATCTTAGTTATGTAACATAGGTGTTAGGATATTAAACACCATTTTCAATTTTAATTGCTGCTCAAGAAGCTGGTTTTGGTTATTTTGGTGGCAAACTTGATGAAATCACTGTTGCTGTGTCTTATGTAACTAGATATGTCACACATTCTTGTGTATGTTTTGCTTGACATTAGTCCTATCCTTTTCATTGGAATCAACCTAAGAAATCTCTTTTTGTTTCAATTCAAGGCCATCTCTCTTCATAGCCTCGAATTCTTGACTCAACTTTTCACTAAATACGTCTGTACACATTGAGCCCTCCTAGAAGGGCTGAAGATTAAGATGCCAGCAAGGCCACTCTCATCTTTTCAACGTGTCCGACACTGATCCGGCACTTGGACAGGCGGACACTTTCCGGATACACATTGGATACTTGATTTAACATGTTCCCTAACTATTTATTACTCCCTCAGTCCCAAAATAAGTGTACAAGTTTCTTGTTGCACTTGCATTCTTTTTCCAAATGAGTTGTCTTGTTTCATTTTTCGGAAGGTAGTTATGCATGAATTAACAATAATGTCCATATAATAAGTTAATTAGTACTCCTCAAGTTTGTTACAACACATATGCATAAGGATAAAAGAGTAAACATACTACACTAATTAACTCCTTCTTGATTTTTCTAAAAATAGAAAGGAGGACACTAATTTTAGGACGGAGGGATAATTTTTTAACTCCATGTAACTGACACTATGTGTCCCTCATTTTTTTCTTCTAAATATGGACTGACCGAACATGTGTCCAACACCCTAAAACACATCAATAAACTTGATCAAAGAACATTAGAACATACAAACAAATGTAGACTTCTCATTTGTTTTCAAAAGAAATTATTGACGATTATCTCTCTACATACTCAGATTATTATTTGAAATTTCTTAACTATATCTTTATGTCGCGTTTAGTGTTTACCATGCATCAATTTATGAATCATATTCACTAATATAGCAAATATGTATATTATAATTGAACGTTTTCTTAACTTATCGTGTCTTTGGTTTTATAAAAATTGTGTCACCATATCTGTACTGTTTCGTGTTCCGTATCTGGTATCCGTGTCTATGCACCATAGACTAAAGAAATCACACATGATTGTAAGACAGATTAATGACTCAGCTTGTTATTGGGTATGTCTGTACAAGTTGGCCCTCCTAGAGGGACTAAAGAAATCACGGAAAGAAAGCTAGTTTTTGTAAAGTTGCTGCAATACTTTTGGATCCAATGTTAAGTTCATAATTCTATTTGTTGTTGGGCTGATAGCATGATGTTAGACAACTCTGTGTGAAGAAATAATTGGACATTTGGACTCACTAGAAAGATACGACTACGTGTTAAATTTAATAATGGGCTACATGTAATGATTTGTGCTTCGCATACTAAAAGGTCAACCTTGTTGGTAGGGTTTCACATCCACCATTATATGTAACTCTTACATTTTATATTTAGCTGATGTGAGATTTTACCACCCGCTTCAACAACATGAATGGTTAATCACCAATACTTGTATTCTGTAGGGTTTCTGAAGTTAAATTTTAATAGGGCCTTGTGGTCCATAGATTTTGAGTTTAATAGCATTAGCATAACCTTGTGAGGTCCACTGCGTACTGTAATGTTCAACTGCTCTTCCCATTCTGATTGAAAACTCTGAATCATACTCACAGTAAACTGAGCTGCCTAACTTGTTTATATTTGATCAGTGTTTCCTTCACTCAGTATTTAAACATTTAGATTTAGGCAAATTTCTCCTCAAAACGCCATAAGAATTATTATTGAAATGGATATAGGATTAAAAACTAATGAAAGATTATGAATTATATCTGAAATCAATGTTACATTAATTAAAGATCTAGGTCATGGATTATTTACTGGTCTATAACCTTTGGAAGCTTATACATGAACACGGGTAGAGCTTTTAGCAACTGTTGTTTTTTTCTTAGTCTACTAGTCATGGTTTGCTACTCTTAGCATGTTCTAATTCTGATATGCTAACAGCACTTGTAGTAATTGTCTCTAAACTAACATAGAAGTTGAATTTCATTAGAAGTGGTTCATCGGTGAATTGGGATATATTATGTTTATGTCCCAAGATTATGTTGCTTCTTGTTTGTGGGTGATATAATTGATCACATTTTGGGATCTTGTATACGGCGCACCTAAATGGTGTCAAAGAATTCTTGTAGCTGACCTCCGAATTGTAAGCATTGATTCATATAGTTGATCAGAGTTGGGAACTGCAATGATATCGTGCTTTTATCTCGCAAACTAGAGGGTCATTACAGGCTTCCCTAGTTATTAGCCATTAGCATATCCTGAAATGAGTCGTGGTTCATGTTTTGGCATGTCTCCAATATAATGAATATGATATGGTAATGCTTTCTCAGATAGCATTGATATAATAGAGTTCATTACTTTGATGACAGAGTAGGAACTGACTCTAAACTAAAATTGAAGTTGAATTTCATTACAAGTGGTTTGTTATGGCTTTCATGTTCATGTCCCATGAATATGATGCTTGTTTCTGGGTGACGTAATTGATCA
The DNA here is from genome assembly GCA_036897625.1 of Pelargonium cotyledonis. NCBI lineage: Eukaryota > Viridiplantae > Streptophyta > Magnoliopsida > Geraniales > Geraniaceae > Pelargonium > Pelargonium cotyledonis. The sequence goes on from JAYMTA010000920.1 coordinate 3,264, forward strand.
GATTTTGGGATCTCTTATGCGGTACACTTACACCTTAATGTTCCCTAATATTTCTAGTTGATCAGAGTCGGAAACTGCAACAGTATCATTCTTTCATCACTGAACTAGAGATGGTCATTATAGGCCACCCTAGTTTATAGCAATTAGTATATCCGGGAAATGATTCACGGTTCATGTTTTCATTAGTCTCCAACATAATGGACTTGATCTATGATTTCTATGGTTACCATTTTCTAAGAAATATATGGGCTATGTGTGTCTGAATCTTATCATATTTCGCAATGTCTAATCAGTTTGATGTTTCAACGACTAAGTGATTCTTATGGTGATGCTTTCTTAGACTGTATTGATGTAATGGAGTTCATTACTTTTATGCCACTATCTATAAATTGAAAGTGACAATAGGCTCTGGTATTAATGCTACTTTATTCGTTTATTCTTGTGTCACAGATTCAATTTGTGCTTCTCATTAGTCGACAAGGAAAAGTAAGGTTGACAAAATGGTATTCTCCTTACCCGCAAAAGGAAAGAAGTAAGGTATAGCCTGAATGTTCCTTCCATTTACCAAACAACATTTCACATTCTTGCTTTCATAAATATGTATTCTGAAGGCCTGAGGGCTGTCGTAGACTCATAATTATATTGCCTATTAACCGCTATGAAAAAAAAGCTTTTCATTATGGATCAGTTGCACTCAATTTTTGAACTTAATGAATCCACCTTGATACTATTTCAACAGTGAATATCATTTCTCATATCTCTCCTAAAAACTGATGAGCATTTGTATTGTTATGCAAAAATAAAAGGTTATTCGTGAGCTTGGTGGAGAAATTCTAAGCCGCGGACCAAAGCTCTGTAATTTTGTGGATTGGAGAGGATACAAAGTTGTCTATAAAAGGTAATGCATGTATATGATTGAGTTTACATTGATTCTGAGAATGTTTTTTTTCATTTTTATTATATAAATCTTAGCTGGCAATTTGGACCCGAACCGAACCCGCAGACACTTGAAACTGACCCACATTTGGTGTGGATTCGGGTCACATAAAATGGCCCATTCGCTTTTGGGGTCTGTCTGTTTTTTCCATTAGTGATAGTGGGTTAGGTCGGACAAACCCGACAACCCTGCCCGAACCCACACCTCTTGTTGGTTGAGTTTGAGCGAGGTCATTTGAATCTGAAAAACCCGAATTGCAAGCTCTACTTGTTACCTACTTGAGTGTTTTGTGATCTTGGAGATCATAAACTGATTGGGTTCGGCTGAGCTTCTATTGCAGGTATGCTAGTCTGTATTTCTGCATGTGCATTGATCAAGATGACAATGAATTAGAGGTCCTTGAAATTATTCATCATTACGTTGAGATTCTGGACCGTTACTTTGGCAGTGTAAGTAAATTAAACTTTTGATTTGTTTTATGCACCAACAATGCATGTTACTATTTTTCCTTTAGATGTGATGAGTATCAATTGTTATAGTAATATATTCTTGGTCCTTAGGTCTGTGAGTTGGACTTGATCTTCAACTTCCATAAGGTACGCTTATAATTGTACTCGCTTTTTATTATCCACATTCTTAAAATAGAAGTTTTAAAGCTCTCTAGTCTAGAGTAGGCAATTCGTGCGTTTGTGTTTGTGTTCGGTTGAAGGTTGATCGTCAAATTTTGACCTCACAAACTATATATGGGCCAACACGACACATTTAGTAATCATGCTCAAATGTTAAGCACAAACGTATGACTCGTTTAGTAATCATTCTCGTGTTTGCTGTTTTTTTCTGCTTATTGCTTGCTGCTGTTTATTCTAAAGGCCTACTACATATTGGATGAGCTTTTGATTGCTGGTGAACTTCAAGAGCCAAGCAAGAAAACTGTGGCACGGTTGATTGCTGCACAGGTATAATTTTTCATTCGATGTACTTTGGTTGACTAACTCTAAAATTTTACCGAGCCCAAAATTTATTTGGGATTTTCTGATTTTGCTGAGCCGAGTTGAAATTTGGGTTGTAGGATTCATTGGTTGAAACTGCTAAAGAGCAGGCCAGTTCAATAAGCAATATTATTGCTCAGGCCACAAAGTAGTGTACTGATAGCCGAGAAGTTTATGGTGTGCCTCTTGTATTGAACATACCCTGAAGCGCTTCTGATTCATATTTCTCTAAAAGAATTAAATTGCATCTTAAATGTGTCATTGTAGACTCGTATGGTTTTCTGATGGGCGTGTAATTTTTTGATACATACAAACCATGGATTCTTTCGGTAGTTTTTGGCATTTTTTTCTCAATTGTAATTTGCAGATTAAGTGTTCATGCTCAGGCATTGCCTTTTCTTGCTAATTTTTTCTTTGCTTTGTGTTTAGAAATCCTGATTTTGGTTGGATTGTGAAGTGGTTTTGATATGAAGGTAGAGTTTGAAGTAAAAAAGTTGTTCAGGAATAGGAATGAGATTGTCATTGTTCATGTTTGTTGTATGAGTTTTCGGTCACGAAAATGGTTTTGTAATGAAAATCTCATTCTCATTCATATTCCAATTTTCACTTCTAAAATTCATTAGAATAGTCCTTACAATTTGATTGATTGAATTACTTCATAGCTGTCAGAATTGGAACATTTTGATGGAGATTCAAGTGTTGAACTGTCTATTTTTCAAAATCCAGACAGGGCTGACAATTTGCATTTTGGGTCGGGTTGAGTTTAAAAGGCTAACTTGAACTCCAACTCCAATTGTAAGAGGTGTGGATTCGTGCAGGTGTCGGACTCCGGGTCAGTTTGCGGTGTGGGTGAGTGCAAGGTGCTCGACGCCCAATTTGTCATTTGTAACCCGGCCCAGAAGTTTGGTTGAGCTCAGAAGAAAAAAATGTGGGCCAAATTTAGATGTTCCTTATTCGGGTTTAAATTACTAGCTCTGCACCCTAGAATGTTGTTTAAAAGGTCATATCTTTAGGAGTTTTGATCTGACCCGTCGATTCCAAGCTCGATTTTGACCAAAAAGACTCGAACTTGATATTTTACCATGGATGCCTGAGCGCTCCAATAGCTTATCCTCCAAAGCTGTAGTCCCAACTTGATTTTATAACATAGATTAGGTTGGGGAGGGAGAAGTTTCAAGGAAAGAAAAATTCATCAGTCGTGTTTTGTTTTTTTTCTTTTTTTTCTCATTAGCAATTATGTATTATGTTTTATTTGCATTTTTGTTTTAAAATAAGTGATTCATTTATCTTTTAGAAAATTAATTATGTATAAATTACCAGTATTGTTACTATAATGATATAATTAATATCTTTAAGTTTGTGAGTGAGAATAATATATGAAATATACAAAACAAACTAACTTCTCATGATTTCATATATGACACTTATTATGAGATATGAGGCATAAGAAGTAACTATTTCTCATTGCAATCAAAGAGATATAAAGGATTATTCTATTAGACCCTTATAAATTATGATATGATAGTAGTTTCGAATTCAGGGTCGGCCTTCAGTTCTGAATCGTGTGAAATCGGTTCTTATTTTTATTTAAGGTTAGTCATCGAAAAAACGAAATCTTTTTGGCAAACCCACGTTTGAACACATTTTTTTATGAGAAACCAGCTTTCTGTATACACTTTTGTACGACTTGGTGGTGTTGAGTTTGAGCTAGGTTTTTTCAACCCATCTAGAACACTATCAATAAGTTTTGATCTGCTTCCTAGAATTGCGAGCCAACGAATGTTTATATTTGTGTTGTGGGCTTAAAAAGAGCCAAGTAAAAACACTTTGGCGTTCTTATTTGATAACTTTTTTAGGCTCGATTGTGTCCGGCTAAGAACTGAGGCATGTTAGGACTCACAAAAAGTAACCCGATAAAAATACATGCTCTTAAGCCCGCGACCAACGTTGTCAGAATCATAACAACAAAAAGAACCATAAAAACTAATTGAATTTGTAACATTTATTTAGATAGTTGAAACAAGATGAGAGCCTACAGCTCCATGGAAAGATCCAATGTACAACAGATGATGACTTTGTTCCAGTGTTAGTTGTATTTGTCTGCACACTCCACAAACCATCCCCAGCCAAAATAACAAGTTGAAACCCTAGTGTTACTCCAAGTCTTACTTTGATTTTCTCTACAGGACCCGAACTCGAATTCTTCGTACAAAATAATATACAGCCTGATGCCAGTAGTTACATTACATTACATTATGGAATCCGAATAATAAGATAGCAAAAACTGCTGTGAAGTAGCAGTTCACATTGTCCTCTCGATCTCATGGTATATGTATATATCATATCCACAGCCTATGGAATACAAAGTTGTGATGGCCATATTGATAAAGATAGACGATTTTTGGGATTGGTAGATCTTTGGATAGGCGACGAGTGGTTTTCCGAAATGCAGAAGCTAGAAATGATGCAAACTTTTAGAACAAATCGACATCTGTATCCATAGAGAGCACTCCGTCATCATCCCAGCTAACGTCCTTTGCTTTCGGGTCTTTCCCGATTAGTTCAAGAGGTGCTTCTAATGGTGGTGGGGTCTGCATTCAGCAAGACAAAGATTCGGGTTAAGTGATTGCACATAAACTGACTGTCTTGATGTGTAAGCTTATGAAATACACGAGTTCTTGAGAAAGATGTAGTGTTTAATATTCGTTCAGGCTATCAAATTTGATAATACTCGCTCTGTCCTAAAGTAAGTGTCATTTTTATTTTGAGAAAAATTAAAGAAATGTTAGTTAGTGTTGCATATTTCATCTTTTATGCTTTTATGCTCGTGCACGTGTGTTCTAACAAATTTAAGAGATACTAACTTATTAAGGGGACCTTGTTGACAATTCATACACTACTAACTTCCTAAGAAGGAAACAGAACACTTATTTTGGGATGTAGTATTTTTAAGGACCAAATGACCCTTCTGCCAGACCCCTCAATGGTGGGAGTCTCGTGCACTGACCGTCCTTTAAAGAAAAACCTTACGCCACCCAAAACCCTCGAGTATGTCTCGAACTTGATGGCTAAGCCTCTAAAATAAGAGTTCCTCAAAACTACATTGGGTTTAATATTTGATCAGGCTATCAAATTTGCTAATAGCATTTTTAAGAACAAAAGACCCTCTCGCCAGACCCCACTATGGTGGGAGTCTCATGCATTGACTGCCCTTGAAAGACAAATTATGCTTTACCGCCTTGGATGGACAAGTATGTATATCTAGCAAAAGAGGGAAGGAGATATGAAATATCATTACCATGCATCGGATCAGAGGCCAATTAATTCCTCGAAAAAATGGGTGTTGCTTGATTTCGTTGGCACCGGTATTTGATCCTAAGCGGTTGGCAGGGTTTCTTTGCAACAATGCATTAATCAACTGCCTAGCTGCGAGACTTACCTGCAACATTAAAATACAAAGAACAGCAAATAGGCGATCAGATGTACGGGTCTAAAAAAAGTAATTCATGTTATAGTAACAAATCCCGTCCAGTAAAGACATAAATCGAGCTATTTCTTGTGTTCCGATAAGTGGATTCTGGTAAAGGAAATAGGAATCAACAACCTAATTTCTTTCAACTAGACCTTAATCACATAATTCAAGTTTATCAGGAGCAAAAGATGACACATAATCCGCCAAATTGGTCAGATCCCTAAAGTGAGGAGCTTTCTTCATTTGAATGTAGTTACAAACACATATACAGAGTAATAATAATAATAAAGCTGCACAGGAATTTAAAGATTTACCGGAATGCTACTTGGGAACGTGAGATCTTTGTATAATATGTTGGAAAATGTCTTTTGCCGATTCTTTCCTCTAAAAGGTGTGCGGCCATAGAGCATCTCATACAGCAAAATACCTGAATTCCAGTGATAAATGAAGCGTGTATCAACAATAACACTAGCCAAATAAGGCATAATACACTTTAGGAAGCAAATTACTAGGATATGTTGACCATCAGATAAACTAAGTTACTTGACTCCATATCTAGAAGTGTAAGAAAACGAAAATAGAATGATTCCATGGCAGAATATCCGCATGTGTCTTCTACTTGTTTTGACCAAGATTAATATTCATCAGTTTTTGTGTAAATAATTACATAGGCCATATAGATTATAGCTTGTGGCGTGTGGGGCCTGACATCATTGCAACTTTTGACATTCTTTTCTACATGAAGAAGAGACTAATGGGCCAGGTCTCCATCCTTTGACCTTTTACTAAGTAGTCACTTACTCACTTTAAGAGCATATATATGCCACCAAACCAAAGCTTGCCCTCTATTTGTGAAAAACATCTCAACAGTAATGATATCATATTATCATGTGTTCATTAAACACTTACCAAGAGCCCACCAATCTATTGCACTAGTGTGGCCTGCACCTGTGATAATTTCCTGCACAAGCATATGGCAGCACAGGAATCAGTGTTTTGAAGAATTGCCCAGGATGTTAGCAAATTCTGAAGCTGAATAAAAATATAGACATTTCTCTTCGTGCAATACAATATCATGAACCAATTGAAGATTAAGAATAAAGGAAGATTTGCCATACAGGAGCAATGTATTCTTCGGTTCCAACAAATGAATTAGATGGTGTAATTGGTTCTGCAAAAAACATTGGTGGCGGTTGACTCGTAGATCTTCTTCTTCTAGGCGATGACTGCTTTATGATCTGCAGAGAATTTTGTTTATAGAGTTTAAGTAACGAGTAGAAAGGCAATTACAGAAAAATTACTGTTATGCTCCAGAACAGTTATGAGGTGTTGTCCTCTTGAATTAACATTCATTGGGTGTAAACCAAAATATTGCTTCCATATGGATCTGTTGGCAGTTAGGCATGCAGCTACTAATAGAAATGCAGAAAAGTACCTGAGGTTTACAGGTTGTCAAGAACGAAAGATCAAAGTCAGTTAAAACAACATGTCCATCCTTCTGAATTAAAATATTTTCAGGCTTCAGATCCCGATAAATTATTCCTGTATACCAGTGAAATAACAGTAATGATTAGAACCAAACAAATCTTCCCTCATTATTGGTCAGCAGAAAATTCAACGCAGTTTAGAGATTGAAAAGTTCTAGTATGGCAATATGAATGCACACACATCACTGATTTGAGCAAGGATCTTCCTAATGTTCTGATCAGTAAGGAATATCATCGTTTCCCTCAACATTTGTATGAATAAAAAAGTTCTCATCCAGCATTTTAAACTCACAGACAAGTCTTCCAGTCACTGCCGATAGATATTCTTTCTGGCCCATACAGAAACTGGCATTTCCATTTACCACAATTAGTGCTAACAGTAAGGTATGTACTACATATGTACAAGGATCATATATAGCACATTAAAAGTGTGTAGATTTTGACTAATTCCACCAATGACATTAGCATTGCAGGATGGAACCCAACATGAACATGGTATCAAAACTGGTTTCGTCTCGAGCCTTTGCTCATTTGTTTTGCGTCCCTGTTAATTCTTGGTTAACGTGCAAAGCCCATTGTGTTTAGCCTGCCCATGAGAGACAGTGTTGAAGTGTCTCACATTGGAAGTTTATGGAGTTTGAAACTGCTTTATATATCTGTTGGGCTACACCAACTAATAACTTGGGATTTTGGAATGGAGTAGTTTAACAAGTTTCTCATCATATCTGGAGATTACACTTAACTAATTCGGAATCAGGGCTTCAAATATAAAATCTCATAATAACTTAAGTTGCTGTTCTATTTTTTTTGTGAAGGACATACATATTCAGCTTATTAATATCGTCAAAACATACAATACAGGCAAAAATTGTAAAAGAACAGTTGAGAATGATAGAGTTATAGATCTAACAAAGCTATAAGTTATCATTTTGTCCACATACCTAAACAGTGGAGATACTCCAAGCCAATAATAACTTCTGCTGCATAGAACCTGAAGATGTAAAACAAGTTGCAATCAAAGTAGTTAAAGGTTTTATGAATAAGTAATATACATATGCAGATCCAATTCCTTAGCATGAAGCACTAAAATTTGGATGGATGCAGAACCCTATAGGAAAAGCTTGTGCCATGTCAACACTGCATTGCTCTTTGCTCAGACATGCTCGCATATGAACAGACATGAACTAGAGGGAGAAGTTAAGGTTTTGACCTCAAACTCAATATTCTTGTGACATATCCCTCAAAATATCAGGAGTGTTTCCTAATACACCCTTCCCAAACATGTAACACTCATATAATAATTTTGACCTCAGGATCGTGTATAATATGTGCAAGTAAGGAGCAAAAACAAAGATAAGAAACTTATATATTTATAATCTTAATTACAAAGGTAACAAATAGATGTATGGCCTTCATCTGCGCCTGGTTTAGGAGTTTTCCATGTTGCATGCATCAGATTGGTGTATAAAGATCATAGATTCACTATCCCAAAATGGAAAACGCAATCTCAACAACCAAGAGTACCTCGAAGAGTCTTCTCTAAATATTTTCATAGGCTGTTTGTCAAGCAGGGCAAATAACTCTCCGCCAGGGCAGAAGTCTGTTATCAAACAAACGTGTGTAGCAGTCTGAAGAGAAAAAGAAAATTCAGTAAATGTTACTGTTATTGAGAAAACAGAACTATTAATCAACCAAGGATGTAGTTCTCAATCACCTTTTTTTAACAGCAAAATTTATTTGACTAATGATTTAACGAGAATCATGTTCAGATGAAAATTACAAATAAAAAAGAAGAGATAGGAGATGATAAGTAACTTTCATACCATAGGAATATATTTGATTTCAAACAAAAAGTTGAAAACATTCAGCTTCCTTTTCCTAATTATATTTCAGTACATGATTATTTTTGTTTATCAACTTCAGAAAGATGGATGCAATCAAGTGGCACTACAACAAGTACTGTTCTACTTCTAAGAAGTGAGAGTAAATGTTCACCCCATCATTACAAAATATAACAAAGAAAAGGAGCCAAATAACCTTTATCCTGGAAGCTTAAAAAAAAAGAAGAAAAAAGAGAGGCACAAGATCTGCTAGAAGTAACTATGAGTTTCTGTTGAGCTAAGATTAACAAATACATCAGGAACTAGTTGAATTTACATTACACTATTAGCCATTCATTATTGCAATAGAGATGGCGTTTCTTTTTTTTTTTCGCCCAACAAGTATGCCTATAAGAATACATTTTATGCATGTACTTCTGCATCCAAAATGTTAATGCTCTAGTTTTCTGCCTTTCTTTTTTCTTCTCTAAAAAGGAAGTTAGAGTAACAGGGTAAACCTGAAAGGAAGTGTAAAGTGCAGGAAGAAAAGGATGATCCAGTAGCGAAATGATTTCCCTTTCAATGCATGCTCGATGCACCTGCATAAACATTTCAGTGATCCTTTTAATAAAGTCAATGGTACATATTCTGCATAAAGTAAGAAGGTGTTGCATGGACCTTTAAAAAACATTGAATCATGGCTCTCTTTGATGTTCATACCTTGTTGCGATTCAACATTGCAGATTTTTCCATTGCCTTCATAGCATATAATTCACCTGTACCTTTCAGTTCCACCAAATGAACACTGCAGCAGATACCATACTAGGTTAAATAAAAAAGCCAAGTGTTTCCATGGAATTGTTTAACACCTCAGGAATTGCACAAGACCCTAGGCAAGCTGGAAACTGGAAATAGTTTTTGAAATAAGCTAAAATAAAGCAGAAGCAGAAGAAACTCCAAATTTTTTTTTTTTTTTTTTTTAAACAGTCCATTTGAAGAAAATGTCAATGCACCAGAATGAGTTAAGTATGGTTGGTTAACATCTCTAAAGGATGCTATTAGTAATGACCAATCTAAAAATTAATCACTCACAATAATGTATAACTTAGAATCTCTTTTTGTTTCAGAAGCCTTAACAATTACTAAAAAAGAAAGTGGTTGATTACAAGAACAAATATAGGAAGGATATTAAGCCACACAGAGAGCAGATCTCAACACTTCCAACACACTGACTATTTTATCAAGATGCTCGTATTTATACCTTTTTCACTACTGGTTCCATGTTCACAATCATACGAGGCTAAATATTTAATTATGCTATTATCAGTCTGTTATCAGTGCTTTATAACTACTAGACTGATAAAACAAATTTTGATGAACAATTAACTTCATCATTAAGGTTGTTTATGGAGGATGAAGAAGAAAATTTGAAAGGCTGAGTAATATGGGCTAATTCTAAATCAGTTTTAGACTGTTTACAATCTGGGACATTTAACAATGTTCAGCCTATCTAATGGATTCTGAATGCTGGCGTTAGTTTTTTTATTTTATTTTATTACTATCTATTAGAGTTATGATTAAGTTTCTTTCGTTAAATATTGGCCAAACTGATATTAAGGTTTCTTAGTATGCATATTAGCGATATTTTTCATAGTAAGGCTACTAATTGACTCGAATTAGGTTTTTTGAATTCTAATGAATCAAACACAGTAGTAGATGTAACAGACCCCAACAAACATATATAAATAACAAAGAGCAAATCTTGTCCATGGGATCAAAGATATCACAATGTAGACTAAAAAACTATGAACAATAAAAAGAGAACACTTTTACAAATTCTGGTCAGGCAGCCTCTTGAAAATTATATACAGCTACATTCACTATGGAGGTCACGTATTCAATAAAACACGTCAATGAAGTTACGAAAATCATAGTACCTTCCAGTATCACCGCAACCCAACGGTTTTATGGGCTTGAAATGATGCAGGCCAATTTTTTCTCCTTGCGCAGTGATCTGGGAAGCACATGTAATAGAAATAGAATGTTTTATTGGTTAGGAGATAGCTTTCAGATGCAAAGCATAAGTATTCAAATATACAGAAGTTAAACAATGTATTTGAGCTTCAGACTATAACCAATGTTATTGCATACTAAAATACATGAATCTAAGTCCAAATGGCAATAAATGTTGTTTATTACATTAAAAGCTAAAAAAGGACATGTTTTTCTGTATTTCTAGAAGTGACAGTTTCCAAATCTTTTGCAACATTGTTAATCATCCTCTGTCAAACCCTTCTAGCAATAATGACATAGATAGATATAATGACAAGGAATAAGTTAACTCTGCCCATTAACTTTCTGATAGAGAAAACCCGGCCTTCTAGCAATAATGACATAGATAGATATAATGACAAGGAATAAGTTAACTCTGCCCATTAACTTTCTGATAGAGCAAGATTTGGTACTGAATAGCTTTTAATAACTCTGGTCCACACCCAACAAGGGCAGGAATGGGAGGTAATTTTTCCTGTAGCAACTGCTATTCATGTAGTATGCTGTAAATGACCAGCTAATAGGATGATACTTGACGACCTGATATTAATTTTACACTCTACGCCCCCTATTGTGCAAGCTTGTTATCGTTTTGCACGTGTTCCATGCACTAATCTTCTTCTTGCCTTGTGCAGGAATTTTAACATTTTCTTTAACTGGGGTGGTGGCTGACTCAAACTTGTGACCTTTAAGTCTTCAAGACTTTGATACCATGTAGAGAACCAACTCAACTAAAAATTTAAGCTAATAGTTGAAGGCCCAATATTAACTTTATACTCTAACATAATCCTGCTCCAATGTGCTCATTAGCTGTATGCATCAATGAAGTTCTTTGGTTTGTCGCAAGAAAAATTCTTATGGATTAATACATAGTACATCTGTCAAGTAAATTTGATTAAGAATGGCTGCTTAAATACAAAGTATTTTTGTCAATATACATATTTTCATAATTACTTGTATGTCTTGGTAATATTTGATACCAAATGCAATAATACATGTATAGACCAATCATAAAAGCTTCACTCCAACAGCTCGAAACCCCATAGAAAGTTTTAATAAATACATAACATTTGAATCATATTAGAAGTTAGAACCATCTACTGAGAGTTCATTTTACAGATCATACCTTTTGTATTGCTAGCCAAGAAGATGAATCCTTTCTGTGAGGCCTTGGAGAGACGGGTTGTGAATGTATTGCCCACAAATCCTCTGGTCTCTGAAAACACAAAATTGCAACAGAAATATCACATCAGTTACAGTCCAACATAATTTCTGAAGAAATAGCTGAGTCTCACCCTTCAATTGCTAAGGAGTTGACTTCAGCGGAAAATTATGAAACTTAAGGACAAAAAGATCATACTCTTAACATCAATTTATTATAAACAACTCTTTATCATATCCAAAATCACAAAGATTAATATGTGAACTGTACATTCCAGATGATTTTCTATGCACTTGGTATTACCCTAGCTTATTGTATATTCCTAGTGATATTCAACAGTCATTTTCTGAACAGAATGTGAAATTCAAATGTAGAGAACATAATAATTCTTGAACAATAGAGGTAGTAAATAACTTTCAATGCCATGCTGGTTGTCATCCATCGTACCGATAAGCAAACCATGTATGACTGAAAACCAGAGGTCAAGAACCTCAAAAGTTACAGAAGAAATTCAAGCTATTTTAGAACTATAAAGCTAAGCTAATTATCAATCTAAACATAGAGCAAAACGAGTACCTTACCAAGTTGGCATCAGGCAGTTCTCTAACCGCTTCATCAACATTTTCTGCTGTAGCTTTGACCTGATAAAAGAGGGAAATAAAAGCTGAGGCCTCAATCATACAACTTCAAAGATAAAGAAGGCAAAAAAACTTTACAAGTTTATTAGAAGCATATGATAGTCTTAGTAGTCCATCTAACTGTTAAAATAATGCTTCTTCAGGTACTCGTGAAGTCATAGTCATTTCTGGCTAATAATGTTAGATGCAGTATTTCCAATTGCACAAAAGATAGTGCAAAATTTTAAATTGAAAGAGAATATGTATTATATTGCTGCTTTTACAATCATGAGAATGAAGGGATACATCTGATTTCTTTGTATGTATTTTTCTCTCCTTTTCTGTATTCTGGGGGGTGTGTGTACTAGATTCAACTGCAACACTAAACTTCTTATACTGACAATCTAATGGCTGGAATGTTGATGTTTGTTATGTATACAATGAAGTATGAGAAAAATTACATACCAACTTAGCACTTTGTTGCTCTGATACATCTGAGAGACGATTTCGCAAGGGTTCCACATGATCACTTCCATCTAATTGGACACCAATGAAGTACTGAAGCTCACCCTAGAAAATACACAAGGAGAGAAAAAATATATTAGAGAGTAATATGCAACCCAGCAATATCGAGACTGAATCCAACATTTTCTAAGAAACTATCCTAAAACTCATTGCCACCTTCTGGTCACGCATGGGTTGCAGGTGAAACAAATTCCAGAACTTCTTTCCTGCATGTCACAATATCATAAAATACAGAATGATTAATAGGAATACAAAACTAATGAGTGTGAAGAAGGAAAAGTCCCCAAAGGAAATTTTTATACTCTAAAGAAGTCTATCTGGAATTCGTAACTAAATGCTGCAATTTTCCCCACTCTGAAAAATGAAGCATTTTAAGAAGTGAAAGGTAACTAACATAACACTAAATTTGCACCATCATAATATCATAAGGTTTACTTACCACTCTTAGTGTAGTTGATCAACTGAACAGTGATCTCCCTCTGATCTCGAATGGCATCTCTGACCTTAGACACAGTTGATTGGTCTGTTTCTGGTCCTTGGAGAAACCTTCACAATTGATTAAGCAACTTAGAATGTAATTAATATTTCTGATAGATGTTCGTAAACAAGTGAAAATTAGTGATACCATGACCCTGTGATAATATCTTACAAGTCATCAGAAATTTATCATTAAAAATTACCACTATAGCAACAATATGTATAGTCTTTTAGGCTCTGCTACAACCAAGAAAAGAATAAAAATGAACCTCCAGCTTTTGGCTCCCAAAATTTGTTAAGCATCGATCATTGTGAAATGAACTATTATCATTTGTGAAAAAGCAATTACAACTTTGAGGATGTTGAGAATGTTGGTAAATGGAGAAAGTGATCATATATAGTTACCGGCAGTTTCTTCCCAGAATTTCTTCACGTGTATATTCCGTCAATTCAAGGAAGCTATCAGATGCAAATATCTGCATATAAAGAACTAATTAAAGCCAGTATATAGCAGACTGTCTAAATATTGTTAGAAGCATGAGCTTGCAGAGTACAGACTATGAAGGTCCTTTTAAGTATAATAAGAATGTGCATCTAATTATGTTATGTATAGAATAAAAGAAAATAGTCACTCAACACCGATGTTGTGGAATGTTGGTATTGATCATGTACTACTATACAATCACGCAAATAACGCAAAATGGATATGCAACAATGAATAAGGCTGGCAATGTGATGACCATAAATAGAATGAAGTGGTTGGCTATCTACAGCGAGAAACTACTTAAAGAGTTGGATCTTTTAACAACTTGGGATGCAGGATGAGTAGTATAATGGAGGAGCTTCTTCATAAACCCTCAATGATTTTTTTTTTCTTTCCAAAAGGAAAAAAGAAATCAAACCAATTTACTTTGAAAGGATGATTCCAAACCAAAAGCAATTAGATGGTGCGGTCCAACTTCTGTATGAAGATAAACTTGGCTCTATCTCTATTCCATGTAGGACAATACTCCCCCCTATATGTGAGACTCTCTTCTCCCTTATATCATATAATGGACACTACATATGGACAAGTGGCATGTTCATTTGGGTAGCCTTTGTCATCCTTTTTAGTAACCCCTTCATTTGGGAAGCCTATGATACCATTTTTGAGTAGCCAAAGGTTTATATCTCTGGTCCCTGTTAGTCCCAACTAAAATGAATTGGGCTTTGATAGAGTGTTACGTTTAGCCTAAGTTATTAGGTAGTGCAATCCAACTGGCATACAAAGCTCAACTTGGCATTGTTTCCAGTCCATGTGGGACTGCGGCCCAACAGAGTGAAGTTACATTCATAATTTTAGTTAAAAGGAACAACTCCTAAGTCTCATGTCACCACATGTAACCAAAGACTTACAATTGGGTTATCAGGAAGTCTAGGATCTGAAATCACAAAATTCTTTTCAATTCGTTCCAATGTGGTCGCCAGGTCAATTCCTTGACGAATATCCCTCTCTCTTTCAGCACGGTCCCAACTGTCAGTGCTTTCTATATCTTTAGTCATCAAAACCTCTGGCTCAATAGTTGGTTGGCTTTCAATCTTCCCAACAGAACTTGAAGACCTCCCTTTTGATCTGCAGGGTAACATAGCGCTTCTTATATAAATGCTGATACTTACAGAGCAGTCAAAGGGCCAACTAGAATAGCCATAATCTAAAGTAAAGAGGCCATGTGACAGATAAAAGAATGTAAAGCCCCTTCGGGATGCTAATAATGTATGAAAAAACTTTCATATTTGCTGCCTAGGACAACTCAAATGTACATCTTGAAAAATGCCAAAAAGAGAGGTTGGAATTGGTATTGCAATATCGAAATCTGAAGAAAACTTACCCTATTGAGGAAATGCGTGAAGAGAGTCTAGATTTCTTCCCAGTATCCTGAGATAGAGAAGCTTCACTCATGATATCTACTTGAGGAGTTTTTCTGCCCGGGGTATCCATATTAAATTCAGCAGGTATAGGAAGGACAAAATCAGAAGCCAATTGCTCTTCAAGCTTTTCAGCCGCCTGTTGACTAATAGCTTGAATGTGAGAGCGCGGATGTTTCACAGTTTGAACAACCTCTGTTATAGAACCTAAAGCCTTCTCCTTCTCCCGAGCTGACACAAGAAAGTGATTATGAAAATGAAATGAATGTCATTTTAACATCAAATCCAGGGAAAACACTCACCATCATAACGGATTAATGACTTTGGCAGTCCATTCGGTCGTAAGGCCTTTTCATTCACACCTTCTGTGTGTTTACTGACCTCAACCTGCATTCTGCAGAATATCGAAGATTACACAACCTCTTATAAATCAAGAATGTACAACAAAACACAAAAAAATGATTCAACTATAGCATCTTCAGTCTAAGCTTAACAAATACATTATATTGTGAGGTGCACCAGCTGCGTGCATTTTCTGCTCAAACATAGTAATTGATGAACTAACATTCTGAAGCAACAAAAATACAAAGAAGATAGGCGTTGCACCATCCTGTGAATTTAATAAAAAACCTAACATAAATTCACAAATGCATCAAAAAAAAAAAAAAAACAAAGGAGATCAACATTTCTCTAAGCTGTGAACTTCATAGAACACTTAACAAAAAATCACAACTTCACCAACTCAAAAACAACAATCCAATTTTATTTTCACTATTTGGTACATCTCCAATGATATAAAAAATCACTACTGTGAATAGGGAATGAATTGAAGAACAATACTATATTTAATAGTAAATTAGTAACTGAAGAACTGTAATTGTGGATTTAATCAAACACTAGTCAAAAGTTCACTAGTTCATCAACTTGAAAACAATAATCCAAATTACGTTTCTCTAAGCTGTGAATCTCATAAAACACTTGACAAAAATCCACAACTTCACCAACTCAATAAACAACAATCCAAACGATTTTCACAATCCGTACATCTACTTCGACCAAATTTGAGAGCACTAACCCAATGAATCTGATGGTCTTGCCGCTGTCGTCTTTGATGGGAGTGACGGTGAGAAGGTTCCAGAAAGGAGTTCCGTTCTTCTTGTAGTTGAGAAGCCTGCCACAGTAGCTCTTGCCATTCTTGACCGCGTCGCGTATCTTGTCCACTTCCTTCTGGTCTGTCTCTGGTCCTTGAAGAAAGCGGCTGCAACAGAATCCACCATCACTATCACTACACAGTTTCTACTCAGAAATTGAAACAGAAACCTCTTGGTTTTTGTTCTGTGCCCTAGCCTCCAGATCGGGAATGGCCCAATCTCAAACCCTAATTTGCTCATTGTCTGTTCTGATTTGGTACAGAACTCGCCGGAGATTCTCAATTTCTTTTTCTTTTTCTTTTTGGTTAATCACTCAGGTAATGAAGCTTAGCCGTTAAAACAGTTATTACATATAGAATAATATTTCATTTTAGTCCCTAAATTATCAGGCTATTAATTTTCTTCCAATTTTATAGCTTCAATTATACAATTTTGTTTACTTTTGTATAATTGAGATTACTTTTGATTTTACGTTGTTAAGAGATCGGCTAATAGAGTGGCTCATGCTTTGACTAAATTGGTTGATGTGGATTGTTGGTTGGGTCAGTCTGGTACGTCGTTTAGAACTGATTTGGTGTAGGCTGATTTTTAAGTAACTTTATTATCAGTTTTCCTATAAAAATACATATACAATTTTGCTCGGAGCTCAGTTATAGTTTAATCTCTTCACCATTACGCGTAAGTGTGTTTGGTCGGAATTTATTATTATTTTTATTTTCAATAGAGAGAAATGATGGGTTGATGACCATGAGTTGGTCTCATGTCCTTCTCTAGCTACAACTAAGCATATTAACATTTTAGCAAATGTATGGTTGGCTTTTCTTGAAAATAATGTGTGGATGGTTTCTCTCGGAAAAAGGTTCCATTTATCACATCTACCAATCAATTCTCTATGCCAAATAATTAGGTGTTGGGACACCAACCTGAATTCATGGCAAATGCAGGTGCTCAACTATAAACAAAAAAAAGGTATTTCAAAAATGCAATGTATGTTAAAAAATAATTTATGAAAAAGCCCCAAAAAAAATATTTGTTTATAAAGAAATTAATAAACTTAATTGATTTTTCGTTTTGTTTTAGGTAATAGTTAATATAAATTGATTGTTTATTCATGTTAGTATGTTAAAATAAAATTTTGTTTTGAAACAACATTTTGAACTTACCAGTTTCTTCCGATGACTTCCTTGGGAGAAAAACCTGTCATGGTAAAGAACCCACTGCTAGCATACATAATTGGACAATCTGGTTTCGTAGCATCGGACACCACAAACGTTTGTTGCAATGTTGACAATGCGTGTTTAAGCTCTTGAGACACTCTAGGTATAAAAGATCCGCCTCCGTCTGATTCTTCCGACATTCTACTAGAGTCATTCCCGAATCTATCTGATGAAGAGTTATTTCTTCTATCTCCGTCTCCCGATGACCTTGTTACCGCCTTGAAGATTCCATCTCCTACGTCAGTACTGTCCACCACTAAACCCCACTCCGCCGTTCTCTCCACGATGATCATTGCATCCCTTGGCGGCGCTGGCTTAGACGACTCGTCCTCGAAAGCCATCCACTTCTTGATACCAGAAGAGTTGGCGGCAGTTGGCAACTGATCATTTGTGTTTGATGTTGATCCTGAAGAATTTGACCTTAAATTTTCCATTTTTTCAGGAAAAGAATCTTCAACACCCCGCTAGATAGCTACAACACAAAAACAAAGTCATGTGCTTTTATATTAATGTTAGTAAAGATTATATATGAAAGAAAAGAAGAAGAAGCTAAATTCTTAACAAGATATACATATATAGGCCAACAATTTTGATATAAACCTAAATTGCCAACTTTTCCTAAAATAAATGAAGCACAAGCGTTGGAAAAGTTAGGACACCTAAAATAAAGAAGGGAAAGATCTCCAAAAACAAACAAAAATACAAGCAAAATTTGAAGAAGAAAAAGAAATCCAATTAGCATCTAAAAGTGATCTAAAAGCCACTCCTTTAAGCATTAAAATTAAAAAAATCGATGCAAATTAAATTCAATAATCGACTCTCGTAAACACTAATCATTTTGTTCGTGAAAAATTTCAAATTCCAATAACACATTTCAATCACTAGAAAGAGTGTTAAATCGAGTCGTTTGAATTCACTCTAAATAGCCTCTCTTATTAAGACTTACAGCATATCACAAAACATTTTTTTTTCTTGGAAAATTCAAGATCAAGAAAAGCAGCTCACAATCATATATATAAAGTTCATCATCAAGAACACACAAGAAAGAAAAAATAGCAAGAACTTCAAGAAAGTTAATGAATTCAAAAGACTTGGAAAACCCCAGAAACCAAATTCAGAAACAAAGAACTAGTTGAAGAAGATACATTAACTAAATTGACCAATCAACAAGAAGCTATGTGTATATATATATAAGTAATTAAAGCAAATAATAATAATCATAATTACATACAAATTGAATTGAAGCTAGAGTTCAATTATTATAAGTTGCAGAGAGGTTGTGAGGAAGCAATGCAGGCATTTGTGGAAGTGTTGATGATGGAGCTGTGAAAGAGAAGAAACCAATAGACACAAAGAAGATAACATCTACATGTCATAATAAATAGGACACGTACCCTACTCTTTGTTCCCATTGGATATCGACCCCTTTTTTTTGTGTGGATGTTTTAGTTTGTACGGAGTCATTGCCACCATAGATTTCTTTCCTCTTTTACTCCATGTTTTCTCCTCTTAAAAGAGAAAAAAAATGATGGTAGGAAATCAGTACAAACGATGCAATAAGAACTTTTGAAATGGCCGACTAAAAGTGTCCCATATTGATATAGTATAAGATAAAGTGGTCGTACATATTAATGTATATAAAACCATACTAACAAGATTTGGTATCGGAAATGGTTTTGATGTACGTGTAAAAGTTAGTTCAAGTGTATAGGGCAATTATGTGTGTGCGACCCTTTTTTGAATGAATGAATTCTTTTCATTGTAGCTAGGTCATGTTATAGATAATTGGATTTATATTTGATGCACCGTCGGTGTACTAGAGTTGTACATCATCAGTGCACTATATCATGACACCTCTTCATATAATAATATAAAATTATATGGACTTATCAATAAATAGTTGTCTTTAAAGTAATAATTATCTAATAAAATTAATAATATCTATTTTTTATATTTATCTTA
>JAYMTA010000921.1:0-23010 GCA_036897625.1 Pelargonium cotyledonis
AATGTGGACCGCAGTGGGCTTTGACTGATGACATGGCCTCTAGTGCCACGTGTCGCTCTATTATTGGCTGAATATTATTCTGATTTTTTGTGTATCATCACAGGAAACTAGCAACTTTCATTACTTAGATGATAGTGACAGTATAACAGAAAAAAAGACAACCAAATTAGATCTAACCGAAACAAAACTAGTCTCCAACCTAAATAAAATCAAAACTAATGCATAATCGAAAGAACACCCAATTCTCAAAACTTGAAACATACCAAGATCCATGTACTCTTTTGATTTGAGTACTAACCAAAAGAACCAGATTAGGGGCGTTGGGTTAACCTCCCCCCCTCCCGGTATGTCGAACAGCTTCCTGTAAGCTCCGCATACCAAAAATCATGTATTCTTTTGATTCGAGTATTAACCAATAAACCAAATCAGGGGCACTAGGAAGACCCCACCGATCTGTCGAACAACTTACTACACGCACCAAATGACCACTAACCCAACTCGCCGAACCAGACCCCGTCGATCTTGGCTTACCCGTGACATGATTCTATCACGGGAGCCACCTCGTACCGCAAACTCTGATGATGTTGCTGATGTCCCAACCACTACTTGCCAGACCCTAGCCGCCCTTCAAAGCCCCACACATGCAAAAACCCTAACCACCCTTTGTTTCCCTACAAGCAATACACTCATAGAGAGAGAATGACCACCAAATGACCAGTGCCACCACTCAAGAGAGCCTCTACAATCCCAAATGAGCCGCAACCGCCGCAACCCACCCTAGAGAGAGTTCCGCTTTGAACCAAATAACCTTAAGTTTACAACAATAAATGTCACAAAAAAAATTACGAGTTATGAGAACTCAAATCATTAGTAACATGCATGCATGGGTGTTCATAGGCGGGTTACCTGCCTAACCTGCTTATTGCAGGTTAGAGTTTTGTAATTCATGAACCACCCACGAGTTATGAATTTTTGAACGATTGTGAAACCCGGGTTTCAGGCGTTCGACGGGTTATGCGCAAACCGCCCAATACTTATTTGATTTAACCTAAATCTAATTAAATCATCAAGATATAATTAAAACTTGAATAAATTTGCATTTTTCTTAACAATCACCCAAACTAATGAAGGGAAAAAGAATCATTAAGAATATATAAACTAAATCAATAAAATAGCTTAATCAAACGGTCCAAACCAAATGGCGTCTCTTAGGATTTTAGTTGACCAAGTAAACAAATTACCCGTGGGTTGATCTTTGTGAACCCGTGACCCACCCATTGAACATATGAGTTGGGCTGGGCTATAGATTGGGAAGTGAATAGTTTAAGCTTGAGTGTTTTTTTTGGAGGTGCACTTATCATTTGGGTGAATTTTTTCTTAAAATATTTCGTTAGGATAAATAAGTTAATATAAAAATGAGAGGTCTCTTAAGGGATGCCGCAAAGGTCAAAACACACATCTTCATATTGGAGGTCGTGAGTTCAACTCCTATTGTACTGGAGTGATTTTGGGTTAAAATGATAGAGCTATCCCATGTTACTTAAATGATCAAAATAAAAATTAAAAATGAGAAGTATTAAGACTTGTTGAGCCAAACATTTCGAATTTCGTTTAAGTTTACAGATTCAAACCTCGTCATCGACTGTGTGGTGTGAAGGGTAGTTTTGGTTATGTGGATGGATTGGTTTACAAAGAAGCCATAACTTAGGTCGTTTGGGATCAAAAGTTCCACTTGTTCCCAAATAAAAAACTGGAATTTTCATCTAAGCTCATAATCGGTCGGGCCGGTTCCCAAATAGTCAAGCACATAAACAAAACAAAATATCAAATCAAGTAGACCCTTCTCCGAGTCCGTCCCTTCTCTTCCAGCCCCGACTCGGATTTAGCAGTAAACGAACACCAAAGCTCTCTCTCTCAAACGCCCTGCAACTTCCAAATTCCACCTGATTCCTCTCAGATTCTCACACCTACTCCATCTCTCCCAATTTCGCTTCTTTCTCGACAAGCTTTTGCAAATTTGCGAGGTCTACTTTTCTCAGCTAATTCAACCTCCTTTTCCAGATTCCTACTTCCCATTCCTTTTCCCTCCTTTTTTTTCGCCTTCCCAGAATTAGGGTTCCCTTTATTTTTGTATTTGAATTGGTGCTCTTGTTTGGTGCTCTAAACCTCACGTGTATTCGGAATCTGTCTCCTCTCTGCAGGTTCGTGGAGTTGGATTCGTGTTTATGATTTATCTTTTTTTCTTTATTTCCTGTGCGGTGAATTGTTGATATTGCATTGCTTTTGAAGCTCTATTTGCAGGTAGAATCATGGGTGCCTTTTTGATGATTGGTTTGTAGCGTTGGAGTTTGGAGTGTTGAGAAGCATTCGTTGCTGTGGAAGTTTTTAGCTTACTGGAAAGAGTCATGTGGACGAATGTTTTTAAAATTGTATGCTTTCTCATCTTTATCAACTTCTAATAACTATTTGCATATGTGGATCACAGACGTCATGTATCAATTTGAATTGCATTCACTTACACAGAAACAGCAGTTGAGTTCATGGTGGCTCCTCTATTCTTGATTACCAGGCATTTGTCAATATGATAATATTGTGCAATTGAGCTAACTTTGGATCTCGACCTTAGGCTTTGTAGCTCAGTTTGAATTATTGATGGTTACAAGTATTTACGAAAATGAAGGATCCAAATAGTTTTGTTGTATGAATGCCCTCTATTTAATATATTTCTATAGCATTTCTGGCTCCTACCAATATATCTTCTGTTCAAAGTTTGCCCTTTTGGGATAGATTAGCAAATACATGGTAAATGGAAGGAAGGTGTGAGTTTTGCTAGCTTTAATCGAAGAAGTTTATGCTTGCTGGAAGTGGATAATTCGTGTCGCTAGCATTTTTTTTTTGGAAGATGATATATTGGTTATTCATTTTTCAGAATTAAGATGATATAATTATCATTTGAAAATATATACATGTTCACAACAATTTTGAGAAAGGTTCTTGACCCACTATCTTCTTGACATAAGTAACATGCTGATTGGGCATCATAAATGCATGCGGCTCACATGAATCCTCTAGTATAATGACAGTGTCATATAAGGAAACTTCAACAATGCATTCTTTTGGTATCTCTTGTTTGGGTATCACATATTGAATCGAAGGTGCAATCTTTTGAGCTGGTTAGAAATCCTCAAGGATAATGACAGTGCCATATAACAAAACTTCTAATGTATACTATCAATTCCACTCTTGCACTCTTGACCTGTATTGATATCCACTGTGTACATGAGCTAACACAGTGTTGGACTTAGGATCTTATTGCCATGCCATGAGAACAAAGTAGCATAGGGTTCTGTGTGGAGCCCCTTGCCCGAAATCAAGGGTGGCGTTTAGGCTAGGCAATAGGTACTTTGTCTAACAGTTTGTCGGTCATTTTTGTTAACTGGGACTTCATCACATGTGCATGCACAGAAAAATTGGCGACTAAAAGTATAAAATTCACCCTATAAATTTGTTGAAGGTTTTCTTAGTTGCGTACTATCCAGTTCACCTTTTTAAAATATTAAATCATGCTATTTAATTTTACATTATTGACCTTTTCTTCAGGGGGGTCTCCGCCAGATATCATGGTTCCAGTTTCTCCCTTATGAACCTGACTTAAATCCTTTACCTGATAAAAGGTCAGATACCATGGCAATAAGTTTTCAAGTTCGTTTCACAAATAAAAAGATATCCTTTGTTAGTTGTTCAGTATGTGACTGATGTTGATTTGGGACAGTGTTAAACTGGACCAGAAAGATGCTGCTATGCTAGTGGTGCTGTCCTCTCATTTGCAGTTGCAGAAGGAAAGGTTTTTGAGCACATGGACCAATTCCTTTGTTGGACCTTGGGATCCATCTCAGGGTTTGCACAATCCTGGTAAGGAATGTAGTTTGTTGGTTACCAACTATACATATTACTTTGAATCTTGTCCAGGGAAAAAACAGAAAAGAAGAAGGAAGGACAGTGGGTAGTTACTCATGCACTACTTGGAATATCTCATTCTCTGATCACTACCTTCATATTTGAAATGAGCAGATGAAAAACTCAAGCTTTGGCTTTTTCTTCCTGGGTGCCATTCATCTGTTCCTGAGCATGCTCAATCTGCAGTATCTAGATTAAGAGGTATGGTCTTGGTGGTTATTTTGTGATTAGGCTTGTTTTTTCCCCCACTAACTTCTGGAATTCTGGGCTGTTTTACAATTCTTATCAGATATATTTGTATATATTGTTATGGATATATCCGATTAGTTTTATGATTCATGTATTAATGATTTGTGAAGTTGTTGCATCTGGACTTTGGTTGGCTCCTGGGGACTCTGAAGAGATTGCAACTGCTCTTTCTCAGTCTTTACGAAATTGTATAGAGAGGTGACCCGTGACCATAAATTCATTTTGAAGGCATTAAGCAGCATATATAGCTAAATCATAATTTGAAAACTATCTTATTGGAATTGGCAGGGCACTATCTGGATTCTCCTACATGAGATACGGAGATGTGTTTTCGAAATATCATCCATCGCAAAGTGAAGAGCTCTTTAGGTCTGCTTAAAAAAAGCATTGTGCATACATTAATGTTATGAAGTAGTCATGATGATCTTTTTTACTATGATGGCAATATGATTTAGTAATCGCAAAGGTTTTATCTTCAATGTTGTTTTTTAGTTATTTATATCTGAAAAGCCTTCAACCAGAGCATGGTAATGCAAGTATGGTAGATTTAGCTTGTTGTGTCTCTAGTGACCATTTTGTTTATACTTAATGCCCTTACACCAGTATAATCTTTTTTCTATGCTGCAATTCGGGATGTAACTAAATTAGACATTGTTTTTTGCTGTTCATGATTCAGGATGGTCTTTTTTGCCATGTTTTCAAGGGAAGGCAGTTGTCACGATAGATTTATTGTTGTGGTCTATACTTAATGCTCTAATTGTTTTTCTTCCTGCAAATTGGGATGTAATGAAATTAGAGTTTTGTGCTGTTTGTAACATACATATCTTTCATGCTTTGTTTTCAATAGACAGCAATTAACACCTTAGAACTAGGTTTCAAGTTTTGGTTTTAGAAGGTTACTTGGCTAGTTAATAAAT
The DNA here is from genome assembly GCA_036897625.1 of Pelargonium cotyledonis. Taxonomy (NCBI): domain Eukaryota; kingdom Viridiplantae; phylum Streptophyta; class Magnoliopsida; order Geraniales; family Geraniaceae; genus Pelargonium; species Pelargonium cotyledonis. The sequence continues at coordinate 5,124 of JAYMTA010000921.1, forward strand.
GCAATATCTTTCAAATGTGAACATATATACTTGGCCATGCAGAATTTCTTATTTAGATGCAAATCAAACTAAGGATGTAAAGATAGGAATGATCAAATGGATCTTCCCACCATCTTCTTATTAATTTAATTTCTCGTTACCTTCTCAAAGGAAAATCATTCCCAATCAGTTATATGTGGGGAAGAAGAGACATTTTAATCCTGTTTAACATCTCTTTTCCTTAAGTATGTAACAATGATTTTTTATTTTATATTGAGGGTAAATTTAGAGAGAATTAGAATTCTAATTATCAATTATGGAAGTGTCAGAGCTTGATACTTGGTAAGTATATTAAACTGACTGTACACATATTTTGCACTTGAATTGTGCCTCCATTCATGGTCTTCACTACATTATTTTATTATTAAGAGTTGTACGCAAACCCTAGATACTATTTTTATAAAGAAAAAAAGGTTTGTTGATCATCAGGGAAAAATGTCCTTGCATGTTTGCTCTTTATGGTAGATGGCAATATTAGTATTCTCAATAGGCATCTTCTGTGTGGATGATAAGAAAGGAATAATTACTTTGTTTCCTCAGATGTTCTGTTGATAGTGATGTCTTAAAGGTGGCACTAGCTTAACCAAGTGAAGCTTATATTGTATTACTATGTTCTTACTTCTGTCCTTTTTAAGTACTATTTTTATTTTATAAGTTTTATATAATTAGTATAATTGGTGTTTGAGTTATGGTCTTTATGCGTTAGTTTGCTGCTCTTATCTTGAGCCTATGTTTCCTCAAATTTTTCTAATTAATAATTGGCGCTTTTGTAGGAGAGGGCAGCCTGCTATTGAGTTTATCTTTGCTGCAACTGAGGAGGCAATCTTTGTGCATGTTATAATATCTTCAAAGTACGTATAGTCCATACCTTGTTATGTTTATTGATCCTTTATATAGAATATTTCATTACTTTATTCAACAACTTTTCCTCTCACGTATGCGAACTTAATTTACATTTTTTTTATTTGCTCTAGGCATATCAGAGCACTTTCAAGTAGTGACATGGAAAAAGTATTAAAGAGGTCCTCAAAAAATTCCGATTATAAACTTCCAGGTTAGTGTGCTTGCTAACATAGAATCGTAGAATACTCTGGTTCATTGAAGAACAAGTTAAAGACTCTTCATGCAGGATATTTTCCCTCTAATTGTATTTTTGCATATTAAAAGTTTTTTCTTTGTTTAGGCTATAATGCTGTGTTTTAAAAAGCAAGGTCCCCTGGGGCTTAAGTGCGAAGCGCACCGTGAAGCGTGGGCTTTATCGAAGTGAAGCGCATACAAAAACAGTTTAAAAAAAATTAACATATATATTTGAATACTAATGTTAGGGTGATAAAAGTATTATAAAATTACACCATAAATCATAATCTTTAAATGTCTCAACTCTATTGACCAAAAAAACAAAACAAGTTCATGTTAAGGCTTAAATCATAAGACAATTCCACTTGAAGTTAAACAACTCTATTTTATAGAAAGAAGAAAAACATGTAAATTTTATTCATAATGATCATCATCATGAAGAAATGTGAAATCATCGTCTGAATTGTAAATGTTATCTTCCTCATCTCTATAGTATTTACTCTATAATTGATGTCGATATTTTGATATATTTTATGTGTAGAGGTGCTTCTTTTGTGTTTTTAGAATGTTAAAATCTTATAGCAGCAGTAAAGATTGAAAGTTGAAGGGTTTTTAAGTAGGTTTTTTGAGTTTATATTTACTAAAATAAGGTTCATACTAAGTAATATGAGTGTCAAATAAAAAGCCCTAAAAGCGCGGGCTTCGGGCTTCTTAAAAAAACCCATAAAGCGCGGGCTTCATGGGGCTTCATTGAAGGGGCTAGGCTTTTCATGAAGTGAAGCTCAAAAGTGGGGCTTCGGGCTTTTCAAAACACTGCTATAATGAGTATTGAGCGTGGAGCTTGGGGGTGCTTGGTTTTTATATGAATATGCTAGTAACTATTTCCAATTTATGTAAACAAATATTTCTAATGAACAAATAAATGTAGAATAAATGCATTTGGCCAATGCTTTAGATATTGTAAAATTGGAAATATGTACTTGAGTACTTGACTTGAAGACAAAGTGAAAACATATCTTGAAACAATGGTTAACTGGACTATCAGAAGCAATTAGGGAACATCTGTTTGCATCACATGCCTATCATTTTTTATTTGCCTCCCTAAACCATCCATTTGTCTGTTTCTAATATTTGAAAATTCATCTTCTTGCCCATTTCTCCCTACTCCGCTTCTGCTCCAATCTTAGTTATCTATCTCTTTCCTTCTTTTTGGGATTTTTTTCTAAGTTGTTGACTTTGGTAATGGGCTACACATAATGGAATGTGCTTCCACTGCTAAAAGGTCAACCTTTATTGTTGGGATTCACTTGCACCGTCGTATTTAGCTCATTTCTTTCGTATATGTTCAATTTTGACTTATTTCACCTACTTCAACACTCTCCTCACGTGTGAGCTTCATATTTTTCTATTTATCGGTGGGCTCGACACATGTACAATTGGCTTCCCCTCACGCGTACGTATTTTTCTTCCACACGTGGGCTGCTTCATGTATGTCCATCTGCAAGCAGGTTGGAGATCACGAGGGGAGGCAACACAAACGGGCTACCTTAGGGTGAAGGGCATGATCAAAACCTGCTCTCATACTTGTTGAATTTGATAATGGGCTACACTTAATGTATTGGGCTTTTACTGCTGAAAAGTCAACATTTTTTTAGTATGGTTTCACTTGCACCATTATATGTTCTCTTTTGTATTTATCCAATGTGGAATTTATTTCATACACTTCAACAGTTGTGTAATCATGATCCTGAAATGAAAAATAAAACTGCATTCTTTATGTTACTGGCTCCTTTGTAGTCTTTTTGATTGTGTATGTTTGTTTAATTTGGAGCAGTAATTGTTTCTCCTCATGGAATGCTTGGTAGGCTGACTGGATGTTGCCCTGGTGATCTTGTTAAGCAAGTGTATTTCAGGCAAGTTATTTTTTTTTTCCACACTTGCATCGTATCTTTCTCAGTGTACAAATTAATTATGCATTCATTATATTTATAGAGCTTTTATTGATATATATTTTTGTGTGAAACATATTTGAACAGTTCTGGAAAGTTTAGGACTTCAAATGGATTTATAGGCTTACCACAGTACCTTTCTCAAGGTTCCGGCTGCCAGCTGAGGGGGCAAAATTGCTATGCTGAAGTTACTCTTGGGTGCCCTAGAGCTGAAAGTGAAAAGACATTGCAGTCAAGCTCAAATTCTATCAGGAATTTACCTAAGCATCATGTTGCTGAATCTCATGCAGTGGGACGAGGTGCTCAGAGGGGAACAACAGATCAATTTTCAGTTTACGAGAAGACATTTATTTATCCAGCTGAGGCAGTGCTGGTCCCAGTTCTGCAAACATCATTTGCTAAAACTTCTCTAAAACGGTATGGTATTCAATTGCTGCTGCTGCTGTTCTTATTTTCATTTTCAGAACTACTTCAAAGCTTGTTCCAGTAAACCTAGTCAAACAGGTGTTTCCAGTTGGATTTCTGGTTGTTATATCAATATATGTAAGGATTGGTTTAGGGTGGAGCTCACTACACCTAGAAATGACAATTTCATCTGAGTCCATTGGGAACCCACAATTTCTGATCAATTCGGCTATGCTTTGGGGATTTATGAATGGGGGTCTGATCACCGTGAATTTTTTTACCTCTGGTTGGAGTTGGAAAAAAAAGAGGCACACTGGTATCTGTAAGCTCCACCTTGACATAGGTTGGGCCGATGGGAAGGAACAAAGTACATGCTGAAATCTGAAGTCTATTTTAAACAAAGATGAATCCTGCAACCAATTTTTTTTATTATAAAGTTTGCTTTTTGTTTGGTGATAACTAAGGTGAGTCAGGCATAGATTCATGTTCTATCATTGGATAAAAAATTGAAATCAATCAAATAATTATTATGCTGTGTTTCTTATAAATGTTTACCATTCTGATTGTCAACATTGCTTCAAACTTGAGGTCATCTTTGGAAAAGCTTGGTGGTGGGATTAGGAGAAATTTATTCTCCAAACTGTGATTGGGGCAGGTATGGAATATGATATTACATTCAGAGGTGGGGATAGGGATTAAGTTATCCACCTCGAACCTACCCTGTTGTCACTCCTGTGCTACACGAATCTCATTTTTGTGATTAACTGACTACATTAATGTGGTTTTGATAGTTGGTTCTATTATAGGTTTTGATTAGATTGTCTAAGAATCACAATTTTTTGTTGCTGTCATACTTTCCATTTTATATTTTGATTATTGCTTATATAACTTCTAACAACTTCGTTATGAATTTGCAGATTTTGGCTTCAACATTGGATAGGGCCATCGTTGCCTGGTTCATCTTTTTTTGTAAATTGGTCAGTGCAACTTTTGGCTTTATCTGCATTTATGCTTTTATTTATATGAGAAAAAAAATGTTGATGTGACTTGATTTTCTATTTCTTTAAATGAATTATGGAACTCAAAACCAATGGTTGCTTGCTATAGGCTTATCGGGGTTATTGGTTTTAGTCTAGCTTTTTCTAAGCACAGTATTGTACAATTACTTTTTACAATTGCAATTGCCTCTTGTTGAAGTGCTATATTGTGATTACTAATTAGGTTAGGTTTGCTGAGCGGTAGACACTATCACTCTTGGACAGTCAAAATAACTGAAAAATGACGTTGTCGTTTTTATTGAATGTTTTGTTAACAACTTGAAATCATATAAAGAAGTCAAAAGTACAATAGCTCAAATAATACATATCACCATTATTGAAACCTCATTGACAACAGTAGAACGAAAGTATAAGTGTTTTCACTATTATCTTGTAACAATGGAGAGGGGGAGCTAATTTGTTATTTATTTAAAAATTTAAAAACATATAGATTTGGTAAAAATAAATATATTTTAGCTGAGTCATTGAAATGTTTTTTTTTTGGAAATATTTTATTGATTTACGGTCCAAAATAAGTGTGAAACTTGGAAGCAACCAAAGTTGTGGCTCACAAAATTACATGATATCACAGAACATTCTTCTATATTTAGCTGCACACAACCAGAGCTCAGAAATAAATCCCATTTGATGCCATGTTAAATTTTTGTTGGGTGCTCTTGTAATTTTTGCATGATTTTTGCCGAATTCTTTTCACTAACCTTTCCTCATGCATGTACTAATGAAACTTATTGTGAGAATGCAAACAAGTACCTGAATTTTCAGTTTTCCTCTTTCATTATTGATCTGCTTTCTGCAGTGGTGGGAAGATCGATTCTGTGGATGGATCATGGACTGAAGTCCAAGGATTTCGCACACACCCAGGTTGTAATAGCAGTAGCAATAGTAATAGTAGTAGCATCAGCAGTATAAGCTGCAGTTCTAGTGATAGTGATTACAAGATGGCCACTGGTGAACTTGAGGCAGATGCTGATTCTTTGTCGTGTAGACAGTCTGGTTTATCTTCTAATGATCAATTGGAGATCGATCGTCCCAAACTGGTATGCTTTTTGTCTATACTCTAATTATATAATATCTCTGTATGATTCTTGAATTCTTGATTTTTTTTACAATCACAGATGTTGCATTCTGACATACATATAGCATCATACATGAAAACCTCTAAAATATGTAAACACAATGACACAACTTTGTATGTGCAAACACTTTTTTGTTTGTATGTGCATTTATGGGTTTGTATGTTGAGTAATTACATAGTTTAAAATTAAAAACAAGATGTTTCAATAATCGGTTCTCTGACAGAAAGATAAGATGCATATCTTTATTTTGTTGAATATATCAACACTTTTGGAAGTGCGAAAACTTGTGTGAGGTATAGAGGTCATGTCACCAAGTCCCAAAGATTTTTGTTAGAGGATTCATGTTGCCGACCCCAACATTATTTTGGACATGGCTTGGTTGTTGTTATTGTGGAAGTTTCCAAGTCTTACTATTGCAGGTACTTGTATACATATAAATGCATGCATGTCTGTATTCTTGATTATGCAGCATTGTTGGCAAGTTTGCCATCTGTGGACGTATTATCTTAGCAGCTACTGGGAGTTCATTAATCTTGTTGATAATACATTTTTCATAGCTTGTAAGACATGTAGTATGCTGTGGGAATTGAAGATTGAGTTTAAATTGGCTAAGAATTTGTCTTTCCGCTTTGCTACATCATTGTTTAATTTTCTTAGGAGTTGTGAAGAAGGTATTCTAATGGCAGTATCTGTCTATCTCAAGCCTTTTTTTTTTGGTTGGAGTGTAAAGTGTCATGTTAAATAATTTAGAGTTTGTTCTTAGGAATGTTCATATTCAATCAAGAAGTGAACTTCTCAGTCATTACATGTGTTACTGCACAATTATTTGACACATTGACCCTATTTAGTTAGATGTGGGGAAGAAATTTGGTTGTTTAAAACTGCTTGGCTTTAATTCTTCATCTAGTGGCAATTTATTCGGTCCCCAGCTTGTTAGCTGCTTTCTGGTACATGCTTCCTAGACTTGCTTGTAATGTTCACTTATCAGTTACTTGGGCCTATCACTTATCTATTAGAAAGTGAACTTGAATATGACTATCTGCTAGCTAAAATGAGAGTATGTTCCATAAATAAAAAAAATGTGTTTGCTTATTTGAGGACAGCTTTCTTGTATGTACTGAAAATTGGTTAATTGCATGGTATATTCAGGGATCTAAGCGTCCTCGAACTGCGCTGACAGAGTCGTTTGCTCAAGTGGGTACTGTTACAAATGCTCCTATGCGAGATGCTTACAACAAGTCTGATTTTGGTTCCATGGAAGTTAACACTATAGCAATTACAGGAGTTGGGAATGAGCATGTAGTATCTCATTGGGATTGGGATGATGACGACAGAGGTATGGGCATGGATATCCAAACTCTCCTATCCGAGTTTGGAGATTTTGGCGACTTCTTTGAAAATGAAGTTTTACCTTTCGGGGAGGTATCTTTCTAATCCTTTACAAGTATCATCATAGAATTGTGTATATATTGTGCTCACTCACTCTCTTCACTTTGTATATCTCTCTTCCCCATGTTATCCTATAAATATCAACAGTTTATTTAGTAGATTAATCTTGACATTGCTGCTCCTAGTAGCTACCACTTGTCAATTAGGTTTTGTACAAGTTTAGAAGTATTGAATTGAATTTGAAACCGCAATTCATCGACTGATTTTTTAATTCAGTGTAATTTGAACAGTATAACATGTTGTCTTTTGATTGGAAAACAATGATTTAAGTTTGTGCCATGTTTTTCTTTTTTATTATTTTATTATTATTTTTAATCTATGCTAGTGGTATGCTACTTTTATAACGGTGATAGGAGCTATTCATCTATTTTTGCGAAAAGGTTTGTTTTCATTGAACTTGACAGTGCATTCTGTCCCTTGAATGGGACACAGGCATTATATATTGTAAAGTTGATTCACCTTTTCTTTTTGTCTGTTTGTTGTACTTGGAAGGCGCATTTAAGAATAGTGTCACCATTGCTTGCACATTTACTTACCTTCTGTCTCCTGATGAACTTCTCATAATGGCCTTTTGTTTGGTGAAGCCCCCAGGAACTGCGGAGTCACAGACTCTTATGTTTTCTCCACCTGATTGTGGAGATGTCGGTAGCAGTCCATTGGGAGTAATGGATGTCTCAGATCAGATGCTTTTACCTCTTGGTTTTCCATCCTTCGAGAGCTTTAATCCGACTCCTCCTGTAGTTATAGATGAGTGTCTCAGCAAAATTCCAGAAGTAGCAAATAACACTGTCTCTTCAGGTCCAGTGAGTCACACTCAAGAATCTTCTTCAGGTGAGTTTGAGCATTTGATAAAAGCTGAAGCGCTGATGACATTTGCTCCAGAATATGGAGCAGTTGAAACACCAACAAGTGAGTTATCTTCATCAATTTTCAGAAGCCCTTATAAGCCAAAATGTATTAAACCAGATAATTCAAATTCTAATCCAACAACTTATATATATGGTCCTGCACCTCCCGCCTCACCTGGTTTTGATGGGTCAGATGAAAAGAGTGGCTTGACTATGAATTCCAAAGCTTGTCCTGGGAGGCATGATAAAAGTTCAGCTCTCCAGGTTAAGAAATATTACACTCATGTAGAAAATGGGAATGATAGAAGATTATCTACATGTAATAATAGCATAACTACAAGTGAGGGAGTCGGAACGTCATTCTCCAATTTCAATTCTGCAAATGCTGCTCAATCCATTCAGAAGAAAAAAAATGAAAGCTCATTTGGAACAGAGCATCTCCTTCAGTCTATGAAGAATGTGCTTGCAACTGAAGTTGAATGCATCATGTTCCAAGCTTCTATGTGTAAGATGCGGCACACAGTTTTATCTTCTAGCAGCCCAACTCCCATTGGCGCGAGTAGGTTAAGTGGAAGCACAATTTTAAATCCAATACCTGGTGATCCAAGTACTATGACTGACAACATATCCAGCAAATATGAGGCGAGGAAGAAAGAAACTATACCAGTTAGGATAGCTGGTGATATTGATGGAGGAATACTAGATGGACACCTCAATTCACCTGTTGGCGTTTGGCGCTCTGTTGGAATTCCTAAAGTCGCAAAACCTATTAGTTCCCCTAGTATTGAGGTTAGCCCATCCCTGCACCATAATTCATTTAGTGATGAGGGTTTGCTCTCATATGTGCAAAGGCAACCATTACAGGAGCTTCTTGATGGCTTGTCATTACTTGTCCAGCAAGCAACTTCCTTTGTTGATGTGGCTCTAGACGCTGATTGCTGTGATGGTCCTTATGGTTGGCTTGCATTACAAGAGCAGTGGAGGCGTGAATTTTCTTGTGGACCCTCCATGGTCCATGCAGGTTGTGGGGGATTTTTAGCTTCCTGTCATTCTCTAGACATTGCTGGTGCAGAGTTAGTGGATCCACTTTCTGCTGATGTAAGCTTCCCTGTTATGTATTTATTTACATGTTTTTATGTATTCTGCTTTTTGTAGGTATTTACCATGTTTGTTATAGATTGTGCCTTCGTCAACATTTAACTAGTTACATGTTGTGATGTCAGTATTACACCACATATGGTTAGTAGCTTTGATGGGCACATTGTAGATTACTATATATAGATGATAAGTTCCCATATTACAGCTATTGGTTGGCAGTGGCACAAGTATCAGTAGGATGGGTTCAAGATACATATTTGTTGCTTCAAGTTCAAATGATGGGAAATGTTTTTGAATTGTAAATTTGTTAGACAAATTGTTATCGTCGTAGTGAGAGCATAATTTGTGTTCCAGATTTCAACCTTCTGGAAGGTTAATATGAAGTAATTAACTTGATATATATGATGTTGTAAATGTCATGGTAGTGCCCTCAAGTAAGTGTTTTATATGTTGGGGCCTCCAACTCAAAACCATTTGCCATAGAATGGAGAGACCACTATTACTCATTGACTAGCACAAAACTAGGAAAGTTCACATCTACTCGATGTGGGAATGCTTTCACACTACCTTTATATTTAGGCAGGACAATATTGTCAGACTATAGTCCTTATTGATAGGATAGTAGTATAGCACAGGTGGATTTGCAACACAATTGGGCTTTTCCTTACAACTGGTGATTTTAAATCACAATTTAGGAAGTTTACTCACACTTCTTAAAAAGAAGTATGTCTGCTATTTACTGCCATGGGACCTTGATTGAGTATGAAACTTCCCTGGATGTTGGTCCCTACTGCCCCACACTTTGAAAAATCTTTAGTTTCAAGTCAAGGATGGTAACTGCTGCATGATTGTCTTTTATTCCAATTAAATTTTATCTCGTGTCATCTTATATTTATATTTTTTTTGGTAATCTCTATTTGACCTATTACTTAGGATTAGGAGTGCTGGTGATGAATATCACTACCATGTTGATTTACACTGGTCTATATCAAAATTTATCTTGGTATTGCAGGTTCATGCTTCATCTGTGATTAGTTTGCTGCAGTCTGATATAAAAACAGCTTTAAAATCTGCATTTGCCAATTTAGATGGTCCATTGTCTGTGACCGATTGGTGCAAGGGTCGGGGCCAATCTGCTGATGTAGGAGCCATGGGTGATGGATATTCTGCTGAGTCCACTGTAAGTGAATGCTCTGATTCTTAAAGCACTCTTCTTGCCAACATTTTTTTTTTATCATCAAGCACTGTAATTTCATCTGTAAGAGAACCAAGTACCCCATCAGTCATTTGTGAGTGGATTGTCTTTCCTCTACCTAATGAGACTTTTACGTTCTGCAGGGCTCTGATAGTTTCACCATTGGGACTGTATCTTGTGCTTCAGATGTAACCAAGGTTGACGAGATGGGCCAACGGAGATCAACCCGGGAAATCTGTAGTTCAGAGTCAGAGCAGCAACTGTGTTCTCGGCTAAGGCCTACTCTCTCTGTTCTTCCATTTCCTTCTATACTTGTTGGGTATGCATCTTGAACAGACTCACTTTTAACCACTGGCTTGTTTTTGGATGACACCATTGCTTGGCTGTGGGAGTATGCCTTTCTAGACATGTTAAATTGAACACCATAGTTTTTAATGAAAATCAGTTGCAACCTATCGTAGGGTTCACTACATCTTTTGAAGGTAATAGAACAGATTCTGAAATTTTTATAGTAGTGTATAGATAGGCAAAGTAAACTCATTCTACTTGGGTATCGCTTGAAATTGGAGATGTAACATAATCATCTGACCACTTAATACCGATAATTTTCGATACTCGTATGATTAGTGGCAATAAGTTAATCTATATTTGAGTCTTCATCTTTGCGTTGCCACAAAAAAAGAATAATTAGGCAAATGTGCAAGAAATTCATTAATGTTAGCATACAATCTATTGCGAAGAGTGAAATATCAATAATGTGGATGCTTTCTTTCTCTTGTTCATTTGATCTTGTTCATTAAAGGGAAAATGGCTTATTCTCTATATAGATATTGGATATGTTAATTCAAATTATGATAACCTTTATGAAGTCCTTTTACAAATTTCATTAAAGATTAGAACCCTAACCAACTGTATTTTACTCCGCTTTCTCAATTAGAATATATATTCTTCTGTTCAATAGTTAAGAAAAAAAGGAAAAGAAAAGATAATATGACTGCATCTGATTTGCTTACTGTTTGCATCAATCAGTTTCCATATTATTAGAATATGTGACGATTATATTGATCTGGCATGCTCTCTGCTTTGCAACAAGGAATTTGTTCTCTTTAATAGGACCTTTTTTCCTCTATTTCTCTTCGGCAATACAGCTTTATTAGACATAATTATCCTCATGTTGTATAGAAGAGAATCATGCTCAAAGAAATGAGGCCTACTTCTTTCCCATCTTCATACTGTAAAAATGAAATGCTTTAGAGAATATACACTTTCAATTGGGACAAGAGTCCATTCTGGTGATCCATAGAAGCCATATTTTCTTGAAGTTATCCTAACCTTTAAATAGGGAGTCAAAGTGGAATTTCAATTATATCAGTAATTTCTTTGTATGGTTTCCAGCTGAGTATATGAATGTCTCGAGATGCTACACTGATGATTTTTGCTTACCTGCTTGGACCTGTATGTGCTATATGGTGCTGTCAAACTAACAGTCTGCATTTTGTGGCATTAAGTTAAGCTGTCTTGGTATAAGGAGTTATGAACAACTTTTATTTATGGGGCAGGTACCAGGATGATTGGTTAAAGGCATCAGCAAACTCTCTGCAATTTTGGGAAAAGGCTCCTCTCGAACCCTATGCTTTACAGAAACCAGTATGATTCTTGGAATCAACAGCTGATATCTCAATACATCTTTAATTATAAAATTTTGTATATTTGCAGCTGACTAACTTCTGAGGTATTGCTTTGTGTTGAAATTGTGTTTCTTCTTTTCTAAATGTTGCAGATGACCTATAATATCATATGTCCAGATATTGATCCACTTACTTCTGCTGCTGCTGATTTTTTCCAACAACTGGGAACTGGTGAGTGGCTATTATCCCGAAAATGCGAAGTATATTGGCTATATTTATATCATCTGTAAATATAAAGATGGTTATTCTGCCTACTTCTCTACAAGGCACAGAAGGTTGAGTATTGATAGTATTGGTACACATGCGTGCTTATTATATTGTATTTATGTTATTGTGTTAACGTATCAAGTCTTATTGCACTACATATCCAGCCTCCCATCTAGGAAAAGTTAACCCCTGCCACTTTCTAGTGATGTAAAACCAGGAAAAAAATAGCTGATATGGAGATCTTTGCTATTACCTCTTTGTTTCTATATTCACTAGTTTTTATTGTTCAACTATGTTGTCCTTTAGATTTGTATTTACATGCAAGGAAGTTGGATTCCCAAGCTTGAAAGTATTCCTATCTCTCTCTTTCTTTTCCTAGTGTATCTCAAATGAAAGAACTATTCCTTTTGTCTAAAGCAGAAATTGTTTCTTTCAGTTTACGAGACATGCAAGCTGGGAACTCATTCACCTCAAAGTTCTGGAAACCAAATGGAGATAGATTCTGGGAAATTGTCATCTTCTGGTTTCATTCTGCTGGACTGCCCCCAATCCATGAAGATAGAAAGCACTAATGCATCTCTAGTTGGATCAATAAGCGATTATTTTCTCTCCGTCTCCAATGGTTGGGACGTGACGAGCTATCTCAAGTCTCTTTCTAGAACTCTAAAGGGCCTAAACCTTGGATCATGTGTGTCCACAAATCCAAAAGAAGGAATAAGTAGTCCTTGTACGGTAAGTGTAGTAATTGCATTTGCTAATTCTTAATTTTATTATTGGCCAAGTCCTTAGTTGTCCTTCATTGCTGCTGGTTATATTTAGGGTATTATGGTCAAATCTTTGTATTTGTGATTAAACTTACTCTTGCTACAGATGATTTTGTTTTGGATTAAACTGTTTATGGAAAAAACAAACATCATTAATATTTGAGCAATTCTCTGATCTGGCTTTGTACTGAATACTAGAGCATTCTTTTGTTCTGCCTTAATAGTTCAAGATATCGGTTCCAATATTCTGTTCACTACTCGATACCCTTCCATTTAGTTGGACATGCTGACTTACAATGACACGAATGTTGCATCATCATACATGCTATTCACAACCAGTTAATATGGCCAGTTTTTTTTTTTTTTTTTTTTTTTTTTTTTTTTTTTTTTTAATTATTATTTTTATTATTTAAAATCTTTATGATCCAACTGTGGTCTTTTCATTTTTCCTTCCCAGGTAATCTATGTGGTCTGCCCTTTTCCTCAGTCTACTGCAATTCTACAAACTGTCATTGAATCTTCTGTTGCCATTGGGTCAGTCATTCTCTCAACAGATAGAGAGAGAAGATCCGTGTTACACAATCACGTTGGTAAAGCATTAAGCTGCTCAGCAGCTGTGGATGAAGGATCAATATCAAATGTCATAACATTGTCAGGGTTTAGTATTCCAAGGTTGGTTCTACAGATTGTTACAGTTGATGCGATTTTTAGGGTTACAAATCCAGCTCTCAGTGAGCTTATCATCCTTAAGGAGATTGCCTTCACTGTCTATAACAAGGCTCGGCGAATTTCTCGAGGATTCAGTAATGATGCAGTTCAGTCATCATCTCTATCTGGTAGATCTCATTCGGTCATGACTCCAGTGTCTTCTCATATTCCTGGATCTTGGAAGGATTATCGAATGACAGGGCCTTCCCTTCCACGAGAGGGTGATATGGATACTAGCTTGAGGTCTGGTACCTGGGATAATTCATGGCAATCAGCAAGAACTGGAGGATTAAGCTGTGATCCAAACAGGGCTGGGGAATATTATCTCCAAGAGGAAATTCGGTACATGTTTGAACCACTTTTTATTCTTGCAGAACCAGGTTCTCTTGAACATGGGGTTTCACCTACAGTTTTTGGTAATTTAGATTCTTCAAAACAGTTATCGGATGATAGTAGCGGAGGCTTTATGCAGAGTGCAAGTTCAGTGGGAAATATGGATACCGGGTCAAACTCTCAACTTGATGGTTCTGAGCCTGATGGCTTGACATCTAGTCACCAAAAATGTCTTCCAAGCCTACACTGTTGCTATGGATGGACAGAAGATTGGCGCTGGCTAGTATGCATCTGGACAGATTCAAGGGGAGAACTGCTTGACACCAACATCTTCCCTTTTGGTGGATTTAGTAGCAGACAAGACACGAAGGGTCTACAATGTCTTTTTGTGCAAGTTCTACAGCAAGGCTGTCAAATACTTCAAATGTGCTCTTCTTCTGATACTGGGGTCGCAAAGCCTAGAGATTTTGTGATTACACGCATTGGATTTTTCTATGAGCTTGAGTACCTAGGTACAAAAACTTTTCTTCTATATATTTTGATATCATTGATAATTTCACTATGTCATTCTGAAAGAATCTCCGCACATGCCTATTATCCCTCCGTCCAAAATGAGTGTCTTGTTTCTCTTGCATTTTGTTAATAATTGTCCTCTTTCTTTTTTAGAAAGTTAGTTATGCATAAATTACCAATAGTATCCCTATAATAAGTTAGTATTCCTTGAGTTACAACCCATGAGGAAACGTGGAACATTAAGATCTCCTTAGTTTTTTTCTCAAAATGTAAACAAGACTCTCATTTTGGGATGGACTGTTTTCTAGCTTTCAGTTTTCTACTTCGTGGTTTGATAATTTCAGGTTGTTCACTTGGCTGCTTTTAGTGTGCAACTATTCTTAGGGTTTTTCTAGAGCAATGATAATTTCTCACAGGTAATTTTCTTTTGGCTTTGGTACTGCGATGAGAGAGAGTTTTTTTTTTTTTTTCTTTTCCTGGAGATAGTTTTATCTATAGATAGATGTGCTTGGAGGCTATAAATGTTAGTTGAGTTTTTTGCACAGCCTGTTTAATTAAGGTTGTACTTCTCTTGCTTATCGCCTCTCTTTTCGTGTTTATATTTTCGGTATTGACATTGCATTGGATTTGTTAACAGAATGGCAAAAGGCCATCTATTCGGTTGGGGGTTCTGAAGTAAAAAAGTGGCCTCTGCAACTGCGTCGATCTGTGCCTGATGGGATGGCTGCAAGCAGCAATGGGACCTTGCAGCAACAAGAGTTGAGTTTGATTCAAGAGAGAAATCTGCCTTCCTCACCTAGTCCTTTGTACAGTCCTCACTCAAAAGCTTCTGGTTTTATAAAAGGGGGTTTAGGGCAACCTGCTGCAAGAAAGCAGCTGATGAGTGGAATGGTTGACAGCTCAAGAGGGATTCTTCAGTGGGTGCAGAGCATCAGTTTCGCTGCAATTTCATACGATCATTCTTTGAATCTTGTTTTTCAAGCAGATTCACCTTCTATTGGTATGTTATCACTTGATCATTTCCCTTTTTTCGTCATAAAGTAAAATCAACTTCTGTCACTCTATTGAACGAGTTCTAATGTTCGTCGCTTCAATATCTGTATGTTCATATTTTGTATGACTAATACAACGTGAGGAGTAACATGGCATTCAGGTTACTGTTCTGTAAACTTGATAGTTTTCTCTCTCTCTCTCTCTCTCTATTTTGGTATTTTTCACCTTTTTGGAGGATCTTAGGGTCAATTGAAATATAAAACATTTAGATATAGTTGTGCTCTATCCGATGGCCGTATTGGTATGTTTTGAATTCATCCATCATTTGTTAAAACTTTCATTGTTGCATGGATACAGTTACTTTTCTTCTTCATTTATAAGATGTAATTTGTTGCATAATACGCCGGACATTGTATATTCATTGTTAGTTCCCAAAGCTGCATATCACGCCCAAGTCATGTAGATGTACATTTGTATTAATAGCGAATACTGTGCAGGTGGGACACAAGGAGGCAACGGTATCGGCCCGTCAGGCTATCTGGAAGGGTTCACCCCTGTAAGGTCTCTGGGTTCGACATCCGCATCTTATATTATAATCCCATCACCCAGCATGCGGTTCCTCCCTCCGGCACCTCTTCAGCTTCCCACATGCCTCACTGCCGAATCCCCGCCTTTGGCTCATCTCTTGCACAGCAAGGGCTCCGCAATTCCCCTTTCCACGGGTTTTGTGGTTTCTAAAGCTGTACCAACCATGAGGAAAGATAATCGGAGTGTCTTGAAAGAAGAATGGCCTTCCGTTCTTTCAGTCAGTCTTATTGATTATTATGGAGGTAATAACATCACTCAGGAAAAAATTGCCAGGGAGATGAACAAGCCCGGTGGAAGGACAAGTTCAGACGTCAAAGACTTTGAAATTGAAACCCATCTGATCCTCGAGACTGTTGCAGCAGAGCTTCATGCCCTATCGTGGATGACCGCTAGTCCTGCATACTTGGAGCGACGAACTGCACTGCCGCTACACTGCGACATGGTTTTGAGACTTAGAAGACTCCTTCATTTGGCCGATAAGGAGCTTTCTCGGAATCCAGAGAAGTCAAAGGTGTAGGTGGAAAGAGAGTGAAATCGGCCATTTTTTCGCGACATTATGGAATGGAAGCCCAGGTTAGCTCAGAATTGGCCCTGGTGTGCTGATTCCACTTTTGAGCTCCTATGTACAATTAGTTGAGTTGTAACATATATAATTAGTATGTGTAGTTCTTAGCCTAATGGTTTCAGTAAGTCGTAGGGTTTACCAGAATGACACATCTGGGAATAGAAATAGTTAACATCTTACAGATGTTTGTAGATTGTGAAAATGTATACCGACTATTTAGGAATGTAAGGTTTAACTGAGGTAACGATTATTTATAGATCTCACTGGCGTGGTGGATTCGTCCTAGGTTGATTGGTGAAAATGTTTCTAGCATTTTAGAGCTTTTTTTTTTATCATGCCATTCATGGCTTGAATGGTTTGTAAGGATACAATAAATAGCATAAAATGGTTAGACTCCAATCAGAAATCAGTAAGTTTGGACAGCTTATCTATTTCTTTTACAGTCTTCTCTGATATAATTTGTCTCTCTTTGGCCAAGAGATGAGCATGATAGTCTATATTTCTATTTATGTGTAAAATTTTGCAATTTAGATGGCTATAAATAATTATTTGTTGAAAGCTACATTGTTGAATGTAACACGTTTTTGTATGTTTTCAGCGGGAACGAGCTAAGGAAAGTGAACCCACATGTTTTACTATTCAGATAATGAAAGATTATGTAGTCTACTGTTTCTTCTTCTAGACCACATCTCAAACATAACGAAGATTGCCATAGTTTTTCTCTTCTAAAAACCTGTTGTTCATGTGTATCACTGATTTAGGGCTTGTTTGTTTCGCCTATATCACCTCCGGTAAGTCACGGTAAGTAGGTGATAAAAACTTTAAGAAGCTGTAAGTTAATTGGTGGTCCATTAAGTTAGTTATGTTTGGTAAATGAATAACTGAATGTGCCGGTAAGTTTAGTGTTTTATTTGGTAAAAAAACTCTGGGTAAGTCAATTACAAAGTTCAAATGACCAAATTGCCAATGATTTTAGTATTGACATATTTTAATAAAAAATGAATGGCAAAAATGATATAAATACAATAATTTAATTAAAATGAACATAAACAAAACGGCTAACCGTTTGTAACAAACGGTCGATTGTTTTGACTACTTGTCAACATTATTTAATAATAACAACATATAATATAAGTTAAGTTAATGAGAATAAAAATTATAAATTAATTAACTAACCTAAGTTAGCCCTAAACCCTAACTAAGAAATGTCTCTTTCTCTCTCTCACCCTCATTTCACATGAGCTCTCTCTCTCTCTCTCTCCCTCTTATCCGCCGCCAACGATGACCTCCACCACCGTCTCAACCCCCGCCGTCACACCGCCTTAACCTCCGCC
>JAYMTA010000922.1:0-23006 GCA_036897625.1 Pelargonium cotyledonis
GATCGTTGTTGATTGAATCTATGGGAGTGTAGGAAAAGATGCATGGATTAGCGCAAAGGGATGACCAATTTAGTAATACGTACTCGGTGGAGGTCAATGGTTTCTGCTCAAAGAACCGAGACAACGTTAGCTTCAATCGACTCTAGAAGGTATTGCCTCGTCACTGTTTTGATTGGTTTTGCGATTATCAAAATTTTAGACTAATTTTCATTTGTATTAGGTGTTTTGTGAATTTTGATGTGTTTTGTAAGTTAGGATTGGATCCCGTACTTGAAGCTGTTTATTTAGGAATATTTTGGAATTTTGATTGAGTTTGGTGGAGCAATATCTAGCAAAAGGTAATGGGTGTCACAAGAATTTTTTGGTTATTGTTTTAGCTGCTAATTGTGTTTGAGTTTTCATCTTTTGTATTTTTTTGCCTTTATTTAACTATCAATTTGTATTATTTCATAATCGTAGATTCATGAAGTCGGATTGATTTTTTGTTTGACAACTTGGATACGGATTAACTCTACAATAAGTATTTAAAGATCCATGAAGCTAAGGTCAACTACTTAAGCTAATATGGAGAGACGCAAAATTGGATGTCAGCCCTCCAATAAGTATGTAGAAGGTAGCAATTTTTATTTAGGTTGTTATTCATGACAAATAATATTTAGCTAGAAGACGGTTTATGTTTACTTTCTTTTCTATGTTACGTTCAATTGTCTTCTGACAGTGGGTTGAGGGATTGAGATTAATTGTTTGGGTGTATAGATACTTGCTCCATTAGCCTAAATAAACTTTAACCATATAGTTTTGTGCTTGAACTCTTATTTATAGAGTTTTTTTTTTATCATGTATACGAATTTTTTTTGTTAATGTTGTTCTCTAACTTTTAATCTTTCTTTATGTTTTAAATAAATTAGTCTAGATTAAAATTTTTGACAATATATAGATTCTTAAAAATTATTTAATTTCATACGGTTATTGACAATTGTGATCTTAATATTAAAAATTAATATTCTACTCTGATGAATTTGGCAGCTAATTTATATTTCAATAGCACATTGTTGTGTCACATTTTACATTCATTTGACAACAATAAATGTTTTATGACCAAAATTGTAACATTTGGGGACAATAATAATATTTTCGTTAACGATAATTTTCAATGATAACTAATTTCATCAACAAAGTTATAAATTTAAGTAAAACAATAAACTTTGGTGATGTTTTGTCACGTTGTGATAAATAATATACAATGACAATTATTATATCGTCACAAATTATTACTTTTCGGTGACAAATAATTTTAATGTGATAATAATTAGAATAATTTACTACAATTACAACCGTCACTAAGATTGTACAATTTCATAATATAAAGGAAATTTGACACCATAACTATAGTTTTGGTGACAAAATATGCATTCGATATATAAACATTTATCTTTTCATGACAAAATATACTTGAAAGTGACAACTTTGTTTCACAACAGATGACAAAATAAGCGTCACAAAATAATAATAAAACAATGACATATGCATATTTTTGTCATATAAAAATATATATTTGATGACGAAAGTAATAAAATGTCATATTTACAAAATACCACGCACATGCTGTAACGATTACTGTGACGATGAATTTTTGTCACTTATTATTTTTTGTGACGAATAATCATGTTTTTATGACACTTTTGATGTGTCAAGAAATGACCAATTTCTTGTAGTGCTAGTGGTGTCTCTATAGGTTTGGAAATCAGCGATGTACGGCTAGGGTTTGCTTTGGTTCGTACGTCCAAGTCTGGTTTCGTTGAGTATGTTAGGTTACCTGATGTATTCAACATTTGATTAATGAAAGCGTTACCATTCAAAAAAAAAATATAAAGTTTGATATTTACAAAATATAGTCGATAAATTTTAATAAATTTCAGGTACAAGGGGACATTGTTGCACCATCCTCACCATCGGATTGGAAAGATGTTGACCCAAATTCATGGATTTTGTTTACAGATGTGAATGGACTTATTGTGAATGGAACTGGACATATTGACGCCAAGGGCTCTGCGTGGTGGAAGAACTTAACAAAAACAAGACCCAAAGTAAGTATATATACTAGTATACATCTCGTGCATTGCACGTGCGCTGCACGGAAAGTAGTAAATAATATCAAACTAACTATTATTAGTTCATGTTTTGAGCTAATATAACTTGATGTTTGTCTTGATTCGTAGTATAATGCTTTATTGAAACTCATTCACATAGTCATTTGTATAACTTCTTGCAATGAAAACACAAACAAATTAGTCAAAATGTCTAAACTTCAATAATTGAGTAAGAACAAATTTACAAAACCTTATACTCATTTGTATAATTTAGTTATAAGTTTTTAATTAAATTCGTGAAACGCTAAAGAGTTGCTACGAGACATTGATTCTAATTTCAATCAATATATGTTTCTTAATGGGAAAGCCATGAGTATTGTTCTTACTTTATTTTAATTTTTATTCTATATTATGCGTACTGTGAATATGCTCGATCCAACTAAGGCAATCAAGAATTTTGAGTACTTGCACGTTCGATTCTAAATTATCAACTCTAGTTATCATATGCAAACTTCGAACTCTCTTTTCTTATAACTATTCTACTAATCTAAACTCAAGAATCAAATCTCTAAACTAAAGTCAATCTTAAACTCTGTCAACCAAAAAACAATGCTACAAGTTTACAACCCCTATATGCAAAAGAAGTCTAAAAATAAGATTTCAAAAGCTCTCACTCCCATAGCAATGCTAATACCAATCCCATTTAGTACTCCATTTTTTACATCTAGAACTTATTATTTCTGATCGCATTTTTGGTTAAATTTCTTGTGATTTCAATGAGTTTTGGTTATTTAGGATTGTTTAGTTTATTGTTTTAAGAAGTTTTTTTTAGTTGAATTACTTCTTTTTTTTTTGTTTACTATGATCGAGTTTGATTACAAAAGTAATTGGTTCTAATCCCACATCAAAAACATAAGAGAAACTTAGAATAAAATAACTACTCTCTCCGTCCCAAAATGAGTGCCTTGTTTCTCTTGCATTTTTGTCCCAAAATGAGTGTTTTCTTTTCTTTTCTAGTAAGTTAGTTATACATAAATTGTTAATAATATTCTTATATATAAAAAGTTAGTTGGAATCTCTCAACACATGATCATGAGTATACAATAGTAAACATACCACACTAACTAACTTCTCCTTAATTTTTCTTAAAATATAAATGATGACACTCATTTTGGGACGGATAGAGTAATATATAAGAGGTTGAACAAAGTCCCACATCGAAAAAATAATCATTTGATGGGGTGAATCTCTTCTATATAAAGCATATACGTCTACCTCTTAATAGCTAAAGTAAAATAATGATTGTCATATCAATTTTTATTAGCAATTGTTATTAGTTATGGAGTGAAAATTTTTACGGATGAGAGTTGAAGGGGCTTGCAATGAGAGAGCTCCAAATGGTTAAATTTGGTTATGTGACAACTTCTAATGCCTACTTACTAAGTTTAACATACTGACTCCAGTAATTCGAAACAGGTAAAGACCATAAAAACCCCTTTCGGGGTCTATCATCCCTGATCCGATGACGCATGAGGCGAATCTAAACTCATTCAAATCCATCATCCTCAGAACTACCCAACTCTCGCTTAAATTTGAATTTTAAATTTCAAGGTAGACAATTCTGTGGACAAATGTTTTAGCGAAACTATGTATCGTGAATTTTAAAATTGGATAAAAGCACATAAAATATTTGTATAATTGGACCAAAATAAATCATCAATGCTGGAAATTATATATAACCCATGGTATCAACATACTGTAAATATATTTAGATACTAATCATGTTATGATTCAGGGTAATTAAGTGTTGTGAATTTTTTAATCGGATAAAATTATATAAAATATTTGTATAATTGGACCAAAATAAATCATGATATGTAACCCATAGTGTCAACATACTATAAATAAATAAACAAACAAAACAAAAACATGCTATAAATATATTTACATACTTTTTTTTTTGAAAATAACAATCCAAGATTATTATTACTGCAATCACACCAAATTACAGTCTAAACTGAATCTGGAAAACCAGATTTGCCTAGAAATCCGGCGAATCGAATTCTAATACCTGATTTACACCCCAAAAAGAGGTACCCGAACCAAAAGAGGAAAAAAAAAAAAACCTAAGTATCAAATCATAACAGACTAACAAGGACCCTACGAAAACCCATGCAGGCTACCAAGGACCAAACCAAAACTCCTACACCCCCTAACCGTGTCGGAGCCCCCGGCACCATCCCTATCTACTCTCCTGAGCAGGTCGAAAACTCTTGGCCCGCTATTTCCGATCCATCACCGCCCCTGCCTTCTCCCATCGTTGTGCGACGCCGCTTCCCTTCGACCAATGTAAAACCCGACTCCTCCTCACCAATCACCAAGCCCCCCATTCCCCTTGACAAATCAAAACCCGAATGCTCCATTTCCGTCACAACAAATAACAACTCACCACCCCAAATGCTCACCTTGCCTGAACCGTCGTCGGATCTGATCACTACCACCGCCGACTTTGTTCGCACCGAACCTGCTCGCTAACCGATGCCGAAATCGCTCACTATTGTCACTGCGCGTCGCGGATCTGCTCTCTCCTCCGCTCACTGACCGTCGCTTCTGCCGTCCGCTGCCGCTTGCGCCGCCGCCGTCCACACAGCTACCAAGATGCTACAACCCAAACACGCCTCTACACGGGAGAAGACCACAGGGATATCACTTAGCCTCGACCTTCACAGCTGCCTGCTCCAGTATCGTCGCTCACCTGCACCAAGCCGCCCCACAATCCATCTACATTTGATTTCAATAAATATATATACATACGAATTATATATGTTATGATTTATTGAATCAAAATAAACCATCAATGCTATTCTCAACAACAACAACAAAACATCAATGCTTGGAATGATATATATTATCTATTTTTAAACTATGAATTATATTTGATTAATTGAATCAATCCTTGAAATTATATATATTATCTATTTCTTAAACTATAAATTCTATTCGATTAATTGACTCAAACTCAAAACCTCGGTTAAGGCATAACGACTCCGGCCAGTTGACCAATACACCAAATATAACTTGCTAACAAAATGAACATATATTAAACATCACTTTCAATCATAATGATCATCACAAAGCCTCCTTGATGTTGGCTTTTTAGGGTTTATAATGAATATCATCACAAAAATCATGATTATGAAAGCTAAAATGGTTCAATAAGAAACTTAACACAACTATGAAAATATAACATTAACATAGAAGGAATCACCATAAATCATTCTTCGTGTATGGATTATGACTTTACACTCATATTTTCCATTCCAAAATCTTTAATCCAAGCATTACCTAAGACTTTCACTTTAACCCCTAAAAGGAAACTTGGTTGAAACTATATAAACAACTACTAAGTTTTAGTAAGCAAAGTCAAAGCCTACGCAAACCTGACAAAAACGAGACTAATTGCTCATTGCTTGAGGGTAATCTTGGCTCTTATATGGAGACTGTCATTGATGAAAAAATTGCTGCTTTCAGCCATCAATATCGACCATGGTACGCCATACAAATTCTTATTCTCCCTCCGTCCCAAAATAAATGTCTTGTTTCAATTGCATTTTTGTCTCAAAATGAGTGTCTTGTTTTCTTTTCTAATATATTGTTTATGCATGAATTGTCAATAATATCCCTATAAAAAGTTAGTTAGGATCTCTCAACACATGATCACGATGATACAATAGTAAACATACCACACTAACTAATTTCTCCTTAATTTTTTTCAAAATAGAAAGGAGGACACTTATTTTGAGACGGATGAAGTATTATCTATGAAAATACAGCTTCATCCCGAGCAATGAAGCTGCGATTGGTGCCACTGGCCTCCGCAGCTAGAGACCTACGCCTATAATCTGTGTCAGCCTTGAAAACCTTCGACACAAGTTCAGTTTGGATATCTATACATGTTAATAATTTAGCAAGTTTCTGGCATGTCATATAGAGGAAACGAGTGAGCTGAATAAGGTGAAAACCAAACACTTGTTGTCAATCAAATGAGTTAACGAATTCGTTGAACGTTTAATAAAAGAAAAATTACATTGCCAAAAGAACTCGTTAACTTAATACAATCTTAACGGTTAAATCATACTCAGATTTTTTTTGAACGGAAATCATATTCAATCCTAACTTGAGATTGAAAATAAGCAGTTTCGCGTCACTTTCAATAAATAACATTTCTCCGCCCTTTTCTCCTTCTTAGAAAGAAAACAAAGCATTTAGTAAGACAAAAACAAACAAACTCAAATATAACACTTATTTTAAAAATGAAGAAATATAATTTAGGGTTGAATATTTTTGCAATCTTTGACCTCGCTTATTTTTTGTTTACTTCTAATTAAGATTTTGTTTTTTATGACGTGTCAACTTGTGTTGTGTTAACATCTCATGACATGTCATCATGCCAACGATTTGAAACGTTGCATCTTAATTTTGTTTCCATCTTCGAATGTTTTGGGGTTCATTTTATTAAAATTGTTAGCAAATTAAAGGTTCATATCTACGAATTGTTGAAGAGATTCGACATCGAATGGCTCGTCCCCAAGCGGTGCAACAACCATTTGGTAATGGGATTCTAGATTTTTTGGCTATGTAAGAAGAAAAAGAAATCAATCACATCTTTTCATTTTTTTTTTCCATCATTCATATCCAAAGCGGCTTCGTTTATATAAGAAATGAAACGCAATAGTAAAGAATGTTTGTAAGATATCGTTAGGTGTACTATGCATAACATGCAGCAAATTATACCCAAAATTACCGCATGTTTTGAAAGTTTGGATTGAAATTTTTTATTATGAACTCGCGTATTTTGCACGTAAAACTTGAATGACTCTCACCTCCTTCTAATGGAACATATATAAAAGAAAAATGGACTCAACGGTTAGGCTCTTTCTCTTTTAGGACTATTCTACAACTTTTATAGTTTATAAGCCCATTTAAGGATTGTGGGCCCAATTGCCTTTTATATATGGGCCATTCAAAGGACCCATAACATGGGTCAGAAAATTAGTCGGCCCAAAGTCATGAAAATATTGGTCCTATGTAGTTTTGCTATTTAAACATTCTTCATCGTACAAAATATTTTGTAAATTACCCATTTTAGAAAAAATAAAATAAAATATGAAACTCAATTTTATATTTCTTTATTTTAAAAAATCCACGCTTCATTGCTCTATAATAAATCATAATAAGTAAAACAATAGCAAGTTAGAGTTTTGCATATTTGCGGCTTAGATCCACAATATTTTTTTGATTAGTGTTCGGAGTTTAATTTGTTCAAAGATGTGAATGGACTTATTGTGAATGGTATAGGACATATAGACGCCATATGGGCTCTGAGTGGTGGAGGAACTTAAAAAAAAACAAGACCCAAAGTAGGTAGGTCTAATTACTCGACAAAGTGATTTTGGTTTCGGGTCGGATTAAAGTACAAATAAAATAGAGAGAGTTTGGGTTCAGAAAGCCTAATCCGATCTCAACATGCAGGAGAAGCGGATTTTGGGTTTTTCCCGACTGAAATTTTGGTCTGTATAAACAAAACACCCTTTCAAAAAAAAAAATGGATTAGTCGACACGGGTACAATTTGTGTAGATTTCTAAACCCGCAAAAATTTGTGTAGGCAGTCAATTTCTAAAATGCATAAGTAAATATTAGTTAATGTCTACAATAATACAGAAGAACCCCACGATAGGGTATCTAGTATAAGACCCAAATAAGGAACCCCCTATATCATTATTCAAAAGAGTTATAACAAACATAAAAATATTAAATAGCTAGCTTATTATTATGACATTATTTGTATGGCAAAATTGAGGTGAGCCTGATTTTTTAAACTACGAAATTTTGAATAAGTAAATAATTGAAATATCAAATATACGTTCTTTCTCTCTCTTACATCAGCCGTCAACGCCTTGATTAATTTTCCGGCAAGACCCTCCCATTTTTTCACATTATTTTTACTCAAATTGCTTGATATTACATATATGCGTGGTTCGATCGTTAATTGAGAGAGACATTTAAATGATCAATCCAACAAAAATAGCTGTTCACGGACTAGCTGTACCTACTGTTTCTTTTTTGGGATCCATATCCGCAATGCAAATTATTCAACAATAAACCTAACCTGAATTATAGAGCTACGACACAATCAAACCCAATTATAGTGTAGCCCCCACTCCTCTTTAGATCCCTTGCTTCACTCCAATAGTCTCATAAATCGGGTCAATGCATAGGAAATGAATGCATTTACGTATAGTAGAGAGATATAAATATCTCTCTATATATAGAAAAATCTGGATTATAACCCATGACTTCTTTTAGTGGATTTTACGGAGCCTGTTATAACAATTTTAAATAAATTCGTGTAACTAAATTAAGATTCTGCATCCGTCATGTATACATATAGGAGAGTCAAGATTCATTACAAAAAGACCAATTAATTCCGCACGTGGAAAAAATATATCGACAAGTCATTGTAGACTCATTTTAAAAAACTAATTACACTAACATCACTAAAGATTTGAGCCAAAATAATAATAGTAATTAATCACCGGACGACATGCACGAAGATGTGAACATAAAACAAACCTAAAACAATTAGTTAAAAATATTTTAAAAGATTAAATAAACTAATAAACAAAGCTTCCTTGTGAGTCAAATTAACCAATCAACTTCATTAAAACATTCAATACGATTCCATATTTGTCACTTTATAAAAAATACCTCAAAGACTCCAAAAACCCATCACCCTGGATTCGATGTTTCCCAGGTAACAAACACCAAACCAATCAAAACCCTCCGAAAAAAGCCCACAAAAAGGACCAAAAACCCACAAACCCTAACAAAAACCTCCCCGAAAATGTTGTCCAGAGCCTTCACGAAGCCCAAGAGGAGCCCGAGATTCCACTACGCCGACCAGTACAGCAACAGGTCATCGGAGCCGTCGGTTTATACTGAGTACGAGGTGGGGCTCGTGGAGGACATGTCGCTGGTCACGTGCGGGCACGAGAGACACGTGGGGGCTTGTGGGGTGGCGGCGTGTGGGACCCAGCAGCTGACGATGACGGAGGTGCGTAGGTCGTCGGTGGGGGTGATGGGCGAGAGCCGGTTCGGGTTGACGGAGAAGGTGGTGCTGAGCCGGGGACGGGTGTGCGCGGTGAAGCGGTTCGGAAAGGTGGCGGTTCGGAGGAGGGAGTTTGGGCGGAGAGTGGAGCGGTTCGCGGAGGTCAGCCGGAAGTGCGACCGGTTGGTGCCGGTGACCAATTATTTGTATGCCAAGAGGATCAAGTTTGTGCTTTGTGATTATTATCCCATGGGGAGCCTCGCTGACCTTCTTGCCGGTAAGTTTTTTTTTTTTTTTTTTTTTTTACAATAGCAATAGACATGATTTTGATTAACGTGAATTTTATTTTTTTCATCATTTGACAATATTTGAACCAACAATCACATTGATACCTTAGAGACACTTAGTTTTGTTACATTGACTCTTATTATCAGAAAAATAAATCTTTGTGTAAGCAAATATTTCATCTGTCTTAAAATAACTATTTTTTTTCGAATTCGATTGAAATTTGTGATTTGTCAATCCGTTCTAAAATAAGTGACACGTGTCTCAATTACTTAATTAAATTACTTATAGACAAACACATTGATAGGAAGAGTTTCCAATACCTATAGGTGAAAACATTTGTTAACCTATGGCCAATTTTGGGTACACGAAATACATACTTTTGTAGCACCTAAAATCTTAATTTTCCAATTCATTTTGAAAAATCGATACACATGCACCTTCTAAACACCTAAATGACCAATAAATGTCTAAAAGTACAATCAATGTGTGTCTTGAAACTACCAAAATCTTATCAAACTTTATTCTCTTTCAATTTAGGATCGTCTCTTTTCGATGGTAAAAACATGAAACTAATATATATTGATAATCGATAGCTTATAGTTTTATATATGATTTTGTCTTTAAAACACATTCACTTTAAACACAAGTATCTTCTCTTTTATTTTTGTTTACATAGGGATTATGAATCTTTCTACTATGCCCAATGTACTCGATAATTTGTATAAACTAAAACTTCATGAAGTTGATAATTACTATTGAATATGCTATAACTTACTTCTTTATTTATTTTCCTTCAAAAACTATTAAAGGTGGAAGAGAACAAGGTCACACCGCACTAAATTGGAAGCAAAGACTAACAATAATCCTCCAAATAGCCCGAGCCCTACAATTTATTCACACCCACTCTCCTTCCCGCGAAAAGAACATGAAGCTCAACGTCCACGGCAACGTCAAAGCCTCCAACGTCATGATCGGCGTCGACTTCTCCGCCCGCCTCTCCGGCTACGGCTTCTCTCCGCTCCCCGGCCCCCCCAAATGTCCCCGCCGGCCCGCCCCTCGCCCCCCAACCCCTCCCGCCCGGGCGCTGGCCCCGGGGCGCCCCCCGCTTCGCCCCCACGACAGCAACGCCTGTCACTACCAATACCACACGTGCCAAGAGACAGACATTTACAACTTCGGTGTAATAGTGTTGGACGTTCTTGGAGGATCCGACGCGTCGTTTTTGGACAAGTGCATGAAGGGGAGGACGTCATTGGAGGAGGTTACAATGGTCATTTGCATGGAAGGGAAGGTTGAGAGGAAACAAGCTATGGAGGTCTTGGACGTTGCTTTGGCTTGTGTAGGGACGTCCCCGGAGGCTAGGCCTAATATAGAGAAAGTGATGTCGCTTCTTGGAGATGTTTGTGTGTATAATTAAGTTTTTTTTAGGTGTTTTTTGGATTTTGATCTTATAATTTTTGTACAAAATAGGTGTCATTGAGGTCATGAGTATGGTAATGTAGGTGGATGTGTTCATGGTGATCACATGAACACTCTATGTAGTAACCTAATGTATGGAAAGCCTAATGGTTTTGCATAGTTTTGGGTTTGGTGGTTTTTATATATGGAATGAGATGATGGTACCATTACTTTATTCTATAATGCGTACTATAAAGTACTCGAGTATTCTTAACTAGCAATGAAATTGATGGGTTGACGTGAAATCAAACAAAAATATTCACTAATTAGCCTTTGGGTCAATTGATTGTAGTCATTTACATATGGATATCAATTTTAAGTTGCATAATATTCAGCTGCATTAAAATTTAGTATAAAGAGTCTTGTGTGCTCACTCTAGTGAGAGTGATTGTTTTGGTTTTATGTGTAGTAAAGTAATAATAATATAAGTTTTTTTAGAGTGAGCACTAAATTCCATTAGTCACTTTTACTATAGCCCTTTAGATCTAAACATTATGCAAATTGATATAATCCATTCATTATTATATATAAAAAAAATACATATAAGATAAATTCACACATTTTATCCTAAAATTTGTACTTTGTATAATTAAAATCTTTAGAAAACTTGTGACAGAGGAATTCAAACAAACCCGACTCAATGCTGAAAACATAAAATGTAGGACCCAATGAATTGATACCTTCCTAAACTCGAATGCTTGTGCACAAGACTTCCTCTTGGTAGTAGTGTAGAGGCTTTCCCTAATACACCAATCAAACGGTTTACGAAAGATCAGCATCGCGTTATGGTGATAGGAGCATGATCATGTGGTGAACACTGTAAGAACGATTGTACGAGATCATAACCTTCGTCGGCCTTGTTTCAGTCATGTTGATCTGATGGAGCATTAATCGCACGTACGGCACGAAACGAACACAGCGTGTCCAGAACCTCACGTGCGGGTTTGTCTTCCTCGGGGCCCACATAGAAAGTCCATTTGGATTTGGACTGTAATCCCATGTGACTGACAGCTGTCAGCGCCAGAACACGACGCTCTCCATAATCCAGTCCCAACATTTCCGCTCTCTCATTGGTCGACACGTGGACAGATTTGTTTGGCAGGTATTGTTTTTTTTACAATCATAACTTCGGAGCATGTTAGGTAGTCACGTGCAGTGCACAGTGCTCACGCTCTTGGCTTTTGTTTCATTGGAGGTATGATTAATCATTAATGTGTTACATTGAATAGTAGTAATAGATTTTTTTTCAAGTCAAGAGAAAATATATACTATTTTTTATATAATAAAATATACTATTTTTGAAGCAAAGAGATAAAAAAAAAAATTTAAGTCAAGAGTTAATATTTTTGAAGTCAAATTCCAACATTATTTCAGTAAAGAACATATCAATTTTTTTTTTTTTTTGTATTTTGATGTTTGCATGTATCTACATGCATGCATACTACGTGTAAGCTAACATCGGTTAATCATAACCACACATGCCACATGCATTGAAAGGAGATGAGATGGGAACCCGACAAATTTTAGAAAGTGAAAAAATGAAAACGTGACTACAAATGCGTCACATTAACCTACATACAATATACATGCGTTTATGTATATTCAAAGATCTTCCTTCTTCAAATAATCATCAAACTAAAAGTACTCCACACATCTTTATTAATTTAAGAATTCATACGAAAATAACTAAAATATCAAGTAATCATCAAAACTACAATACCCAACATATCACCCTTAATTTAAGAATTCACTTGAAAGTAACTACACGACTTCCTCCTGTAGAAAGTAATGTCCCAAAGAAATATTTAAAATGGTAGAAGAAGACATTTCAAATTATTAGAGAACAAAGGGTAGAGAAATAATAATGAAGAGACAGAAGGTGGTTCCAGTTGGTAGGTCACAGGGGGATAGTTAATGTCCCAAAGAAAATGACAAATGTGGAGCCACAGTAACTTACTTGTCCATGGTACTTCACTGTGCACTTTCCTCTAGCAGTCACTGCAAATGAGGCACTTGAACATGCACTTTCATGTGTCCATTTCTCATGATTTTGGGCCACATCTCTTTACACTATTTATTCTTCAATATAGCTATATATATATATATTCAAATTTTATCAATTTATATATAGTATTGAATCTATTGATTATGGTTTTAGTTTTATGATGTTATCATTGGTGGCTTTGTGAGATATCAATGCCAATTGACAGTGCATACCCATGTGAACATGTGATCTTAGACATACAAAGTATAATTTAAGTTTTTATTTTCCCTTCCATGGCTCCATGTACGTAAAAGTATCACCTAATTATACAAATTTGTGCACGCCGAAACATATTTTCGTAAGAGAATAGTGGGTTTCGACTAACTTGTTAATTTATCAGATTTATTCAGCACACAAAATGATTTAATAATTATACATATAGGTGTTTTTGTATATATAAATATTTACTTTTTTGAAATAATATATTAATGTATAAAAGATGTATAGTTGAATTTGAAAATTTTAATTGAAGCTTAGCACTATATGTATATATAATTTGTTTTAGAAGATTGAATAGAAAATTAGAAATCCACATACATAAAGGTTCATTTTTGTAAGTCTACTTTTTCTGTCTATACATATATAATAATGGTACTTTAATATTTAATCTCGAGATTGATTGGTAAAGAAATCTAATTAGCCTAATTAGATTAACGGTATTCTCTAGGTTCATATAATGCAGATGACATATTGTAAAAAATTAATATATGTCTGATTTTGCAGGCACGTCGTGCAATTACTAATTAATAATAGTAAGCGTGTAGTATGTTGACTTTTTTTATATTATAAAAGCGTGTGGTAATGATTTTTTTAAGGTACTAACACCAATTAAAATCCTAGTAGAAACTTCTTGTGTACAATCATGGTGTTTCCTATGCATGATCCAAAAGCATTTACATTATTATTTTATGATGCAAGTTAGAGACATTTATGTATTTACTTTGTGGGTTTATTTTTCAATATACGTATATCCACTTATTAAAATACCAATTTTATAAGTTTTGTCTATCATATACAAATTTATTAAATCGAGCATGTGTAGAGTTAGTTTGTGTGTACACGCGTTGTGCTAATGTTGATTATGTGTTGGATAATCCAACTTAAAGCATAATTCAATTAGTAACCTTGTTGGCTAGGTCAACATGAATACAATATATTTATGTATGTAAAACATACACGTACATGCCACGACCCTGTTGGTCACTATCCAAAAAATTTCAAATTTACAATTGTTCCATTAATTAAGTGCACGTGTCGTAACACGACTAATTAATCAGGCATGCGTATTTTGAAGACTTAACACTGACACGACACGATCAATAAACATGTTATTCAACACAAACTCAAAAAAAAAAATTTATCAACTCCATGTGTGACATCCATTAGTGTGTTTTAGCTGAAAAATACTTTTGGCTTAGTTTGTTCCGTTAAAAAATAATTTTATCATATGAAGTTGTACATGTATTTCTCTCACGCGAGCAACATTTGAATATTTCAAGAAAAGGTTTTGCTCGAAAATAACATGCACGAGCTCCGGTCCTTTCTCATGTTCGAGTTAGGCCCGGGTCTTTCTTTTTGTATTTTTATTTTTACGCCTCCAGACGCTTATAATAAAAGTTATTGTTTGCTTATAAAAAAAATAAAAAAAAGCTCTCATGAACCAATCAACCTCTACTTTTGTGTGGTTTGTTTTGAAGTCATGTCATCTCAGTGTCCACCATGTATATATAGAGACCCATATGTAGAGTGGAGCTGAAAACAAAGCAAAAAAAAAAGGAAGAGCCATTTGTGTTTGTGACACAAAAACCAGCAAAAGAAGCTAAAAGAGAGCAGAAATGGCAAGTAAGAGAAGTGAAATATACTTCATTTTCATGAACTATGATCCCGAATACGAGCGCCTCCGAGCCGACAGGTCAGCAACATCAACATTTACACATACATATATATATATATATATATATGTCTAATGTTGTTGTTCTTGTTTTTGTCATATGATAGAACAAAAAGAGGAGCATATGAGCTTGATCTGTATCTGAGCAGGAAACATGATGGTTTATTAGCTACCAACCTTGAGCCTGGAAGCTACAAAAAGACCTTGTCTTTGGTCATTGTTGATGGCTTTGCTGTAGATATTACAGAAGACCAGGTGCTTTAAATTTTCTTCATTTTGTCTCTAATGGCTTTTCTAGTTTTTTTGGGTTTTTTTTTTTTTTTCAAATATATAATGGGTCTCATCAATCTTATGATATATGTGCATTGAAACAGGCCAATGTGCTTAGATCTGCTAATGGAGTGAGAGTGGTGGAGAAGAATCAAGAGCTTGCATAGCTAGCTAGGCTTGGCCTCATGGTGTTTCTGGTAGAGATCGAAATCAAATGGGTTCTGAGCTAATTAATTTCTAGTGCTATGTGATTTGTGTGTTGGTAGTGATGGCATTATAGTAAATACCACCATGATGATGATGATAGATGTATTTTAGTACTTGCATCAATTTTCATGGTCATGTACCTAAAAATATATAAAGAAAGTGAACACTAGGGTGTGTTCTTATGGATTTCAAGTTCTGGGTTTTGTTGATCCACTTTAGATGATTAATGGGTAGTTTTTGTTTTTGGGGTCTATTTCACTTTGGTCCTCAAATTATACATTTTCTTTCAAATTGGTACAGAATTTAATTTTTGTTTCAATTTAGTCTCCATAACATCAAAACACTTCTAATTTGATTTCTCATCCAATCAAAATCTAAAAATCCAATTCACAACCTTACTGAATTAAGTTGGTGTGACGCCACATCATTTTCACATGGACGACACGTCATTACAATGTGGACATCATCATCATATTGTTTCCATAATCCTGTATTTGACCGATTTAAAACAATTTGAATAGTTGTTGAACCTAATTGAAATGATATGCATAGTTTGAAGATTAAGTGTTAATTCGAAATAAAATGAATAATCTTTCCTAGAAAATGCCATTGTAAAATCTTGTCCATCAGGAGTGACAGGAATAAAAAAAAAACAGATTCTTGAGGTGTAGGAGGAATCAAGTCACAGGTGATAAGGTTTGATTCAGTGATGAACACAGAACAGAACAGCTAGCTTTTCAACTTTATCTAATTAAGGTTGTGAAAAGAGCACTGTGCAGGTTTAGCAAAAATGGTTCCATTTTTCAAATTGCTTGAGAAAGCCGGACAATGGTGGGTCATTTATATATTGTACTTTTCTCATCTAATCACATGCCATCCTTTACCTCCTTCTAATATTCTATTTCTTGTTTCTTACCAATATCACCATTCATTTCTATCTCTATTTCTGTCCTCTCTTTTTCTATAACCTCACGTTCATCATTTGTCAATGAAATTGACACAAGTTTATAAAGTTGTTAGATGACCAACCGTAAAAGCGTATCCTAGGTGATGACGTAATGGTCAAAACAGATATTTCTATTTGGGAGATCGTCGATTCAACTCTTATTACGTCAGGTAGAGTGAAGTTTTGGGTTAAAAAGAGAGAACTATCCTTATAGTGTAATTCAAGTGATAAAAAAAAGTACTATTAAACTTGATCCAACCCAAGGCCAAATAACACAACAGATCATGCACGTGGACCAAGAAAGGAGGCAACACAGACGGGTCACCAGGTCCAAACAGAACCAGCTCTGATACCATATTAGACTTGATCCAACCAAAAAGGGTAAGTTGATAGGTGGATGACCCAACGTGTATATCAAGTGGTGACAAACTTCACATCCTTTCAATGTGAGACATTTACGAGTACTTATTAAAGTTGTATATAAGAATATTAGATGATGATTTCTTAATTTGGGAACTTTTTTGTTCATTTTAAATTTGAACCATAAATTTCGATTGTAAAGTGAACTGTCACATTTACATTTACAGTCCAACCAATCGAGAGATAATCGATGAATTCCATTTTCAATACGATTCATCAATTTCAAATAGAGCATAGACTCTTTTTTCCTTACCATTGCAAGTTTTTGTTTGTCAAATAGCCCCGATGAGAAGAATAAAATAAGGCATTAAGAAATTGGTTGAATCCTTTACACTCTAAGGTTGATCTTTCAAACTTGTGCCTGTTGCAACTCCAGAGAGATAATTAGACACATATTGTTGCAAGGAACGGTTTTGAAAACTTATTTTGTTATATGCGGTCTAATGCCATGTTGCAGTACTAATTAACTCTTGTAATAGTTTGAGGTACAAATTATAATTTCATATTGTGACCATACTCACGTTTATAGAAATCGACGTAAATACAACGAGAACCCTAAATTGCACACGAGTATGCGTATTCAGAAAATTATGGAACAAAGGCCCATGTTGTTGATTTCAATAGAGTATTTGTCTCAATTTTTTTGGTAATGTTTTAGCGGGTGTGTCCTAATTAGTAATTACATGTTTTATGTCACTTACAGATACACATAGGTTGTTTGCAACACGATTGTCGAGAAAGTTTTCAACCACATAAATTTTCATTTGTCAATTTCTTGCATGATCCTCTCTATTTTAAAGACCTAAGGCCATTTTAGATTATGAAGTTGCAGCTTAATTAAAAGAGTAAATAAGATTTTTTATTGATCATGCATCACAATTAGCCCAGTCTAATTGTAATCACCATCAGAGACACCAAACATCTTATGCATATATATATATATATGTATATGAAACATAATATATATGACTGAATAAAATACGGAGTATATTATTTTAAAATAATATACTGAAGAGTTTTGTTTTGTACAGTCATTAGTCACATTTCCTAACAATTCAAGCATGATCAAAGACATAAAGTCAAAAACTGCTCTTTAATTAACATTATGAGAAACCAAAACAAAACCAATACACAGCTTGCTTTCTCCAAGAAACCATATAGTTGATCTTCACTTCATACATTTCTTGATCCTGAAATATTCCTCATGATCTCACAAGCATAAAAATTAGCAGTACAAAATGAATACAATTAGTACTAAAACTCCAAAAAAAAAATAATGTGTAGAACCTGAGCTAGTTGTTGAAATATAGGTTGTTAAATGCCTCCATCCTCAGCGTCACGATGATCTCAAAAATGAAGCATGACAAGCACTATCCACTCTCCCCGTAGAGCTTCCGTCTTCGCAAAGGCAAAATCGGAAGCCCTTGAGGGAGAGTGAGCAATGCATGCTATTGTAGATGTATACAACGATCGATCGAACACAACACAAGACACTCTTTTGTTCGCTCTTTTCGAAAACTTCAAGCTCGTTGCATGAGACAATATATCAGTATGTACTCTATACTTTCTGATATGATGATACAAAACACAAACTTGTTCCTTCTCCCCCAAATTTTTCTCATGTCCTTCGCCCAAATTGAAGGAGAGATTAGATGTGGATTAAGACTCAAGAAGGGAGAGTGAGCTAGCAACCAAATTATTGAGTACAAAATGAATACTAAAACTTCAAAATTATAAATAGAACCTTGAGCTAGTTGGCGAAAATATGGTGCTACATGTCTCCTCCTCAACCTCATCATGATCTTATAAGAAATGAAGCATGACAAGCATTATTCACTTTCCCCCACAGGGCCTCCGTCTTCGCTAAGGCTAAGGCAAAATCGGAAACCCTTGAGGGGGAGAGTGAGCAATGCATGCCATTGTAGTTGCATATAATGATCGAGCACAACACAAAGTGCTTTCTGTCCGTTACGTACAAATCAATACTGTGCGACCTGACGTTGTTCGGAGCCTTTGAAGAATAGTGAGATGGACAACCAAAAGCGCCCCGTTCTCTCTACTCTCTAATCTCAGTACTCACCATAGCATTCATGACTAGGAACTAGCAAGGCAAGACACAGCTTGTTCCTTCTCCCCCAAGTGCTTCTCATGTCCTTTGCACCATTTTCTTTGCTCAAAATTGAGAGAGAAACTCAGGTGGAGGAAGACTCAAGAAGCCCTTGAGGGAGAGTGAGCAACCAATGCCTTGAATCAAAATTGATTCAACTCTTCTCTAATTGGTTTGGTTTATTCTATGTTTGTTGATGAAACATTATTGGCTCATAACCCATTTTTATAGGCCAAAAAAACGAGGAAAATGGCCAAAACAACAAAAATGTGGGTGAAAACCAATGGCTCCTTCCTTAGGTCCCTAATGGTGGGGTCTCCATATCTTTGCCACTTTGACATTTAGTGATAAAACCATATCTACCTTTTTCTTATCTCTAAATAATTTAGATACAGAGCAGCCTTCAAGAATGCTCAACTCCACCAAAGCATCAACTTGCCAAATGTCAAACATAATTGAGGTTCATTTGTTTGGTGGATAAGTTAATAGTTGAAACGCAATTTCAGAGGAACTTGATGCACAATCAAGTGCATGGTTAACATTTGCTTGTTTATTTTACTATGGATAACGATTTGAACTCGAACCCACAAATCTCCAAAATTTGAGCTATGTTTATAGATTATCGAGTCGCATAAAATATATCATACACATTTTGAGATGGATTTGTCATGAGACAGTAAGATATCAGGTTGGACAAATTTGCACTCATGCGCCCACATAATTTACACGCAAAATCCAGCTCAACCCAACATACGACCCAAAATACGTAACTTTTATGAGTTGGATTCAAATTATTATATTTTTAATTAAAAATTGATCCAAAATTTGAATTGTCAGCTCTATCTTGAATATTTTTTATTTCCGACCTCGTTGTCTTGAGTTCTACATTGTTGATGCTTTATACAAATTACTAACTTTTAGAGTTGTATAAACAGACGGAAGATGATCATTGCATGTACCTACATGAATGTAGATTACATGTAGTCAGACATGACGCATTCTTAGCGACATGATCTTTTTTTCTCTCTTCAAAACTTGTTTGGATTCCACCTCATCTTCTTTCTATTCGAATAATGTGTGGTTGTGATTGGTTCACGTCAACTTACATGCAATATACATGCATATATACACATGAACTGATCATTTCTGTAAACAAAAAACTTGGTAATTTACATGGAAGTGAAGAAGCCAATTGGATTTGAACACAAAGTGGAGTTCATGTGAAGCTGAGAACCGAGTGGTGTGAGCATTAGAAAAAGGGATTGGCTCTTAAGAGGCTTGACAAGGCAATTATTGCAATTTAAAAAGGAATCAAAGCAGATTAGGCATCTCCAAAATCTTATCCCGAGTGCAAAGATGATTCCATTTTGACATTCCGCCAATGCGCATCAAACACCTGTTGCCTCTATTCCATCTCCACAGTCAACGGCATATATATATATATATATCTTCCGTACTAAACTCCTTCATGTGTCTTCCAGAGAAGTCATTATTTTTGCCACAAAACAACACGTGCACGCACAAACTCATGGATAGATATGTGTCCTCCCACTAATATCTTGCAAGACAAGTGGTTCAAAATGTTCGAGCTACGTTAGATCTCGAGTTCGAATAGTCCAAAAAAGACTTAACCCGTGTCCTGTTTGATGTTTTTGTGATTAAAAGATTGAACTCGTCCCCACCCATGTCCTGTTTGAACTTGTATTCTTTTCGGGTTGGTTTTGAGCTACATCTTTTTTTATATCCAAAATATACTCGTATTTGGAATCCAAATTGTTACTTCCAGTCTACATTGCTCTAATTAGATTTTGTCGGGTGAATTTTGAGAATCTATGGATAAGGTAAGAAAAACGTGCATAAATCAAGACATTTACCATGTAAAAATTTGGACTCAACTCAATATGCGGCTTGAACGAACCTGCACTTCTTTAGGTCCGATATGAGAACCAAAAAACTCAATATGCACCATAACCAGTATTGACGCCTCTAGCTCGATTGTCATGCACTTATTAGAGCAGACAATTTGGAAAGCAACATGTGATCATATACAATTTATAGCGTGCTTAAATACTATGGATTGAAAAACCGTCACTTCATTAACCAAATAACGAACTTTTCTTGCTTGAGAGCATGTTTGAGTTACCTCATTGAGATTATGTTAGAGTATAAATATTAATAAAGTAATGCTATATGTACAAAATTTTGTAAAAAAAAAATTGTACAAAATGACGTGGCAAACAAAGAGATATGACACATTAATTACTCTATTGATGAGTTGGCCAAATCATAATACGCCACGTGTACAGTAGGTTTCATAAACCGGGCACTCCGCGCCAGAAATTCATGGAAGGGTGGTTGTATCATATATAACGGGTTTGTATTCGTTTAAACTTAATTTGAAACCATAAAATATAAAAAATAAACGTGCCATGAAGAATACCACATCACTTTGTACGCCAAATTTTGTATAAAATTTGTGATATTTAGCATTTTTCATATTAATATTGAGTAAAGCGTAATGCATCAGTCGATGTAACCCAAACTAAGCTGGTGGAAGCAACGCCAATCCGCGAAGCTCCGTGTAGAGTTGGTGATTATTGAGCCAAGGTCCATAATGATTAAGTTGGTGTTGAGCCCGAACTCATAAGCCCACGAAACGACCCGTTTACTACTAAACCTATCAGCAACATATTTGGGCTCGGCCCAATCTATATGAAACTCGCGAGTCTATAGGTTTCTTAACCATCGTCTGGCGCGAAAATAATTTCAAGGTATATAAATAGTTAGGGCTTTAAGCGATCCATTCCAATTTTCAAATTCAAATGTTGTTCTCGATTTCGTTTTGATCTGGAAATGGCTTCTTCGTCTTCTCCTCCTTCAAAGCGCAGGCGTGAGATCCAGAGAGAGGACGATGCAGAGGACACACCATCTCCAGCGTCGTCAGCTCTCGAGAAGCTATCTCCTATGGCGGTCTTCACTGACGATGCTGGTGCTCCTTGTTCCTCGGATTAGATGACCAGGTCTTCTCAAAACTTGTTTTTACTCTATGGAAAATGTCATATGTTCGATTAATTTATGTTCCTTGATCGTAGTTTTCAAAGTGAGGGTGATGATTGATGCAATGGTAAAGTTGGTGCGAGGTTTGAGTTAAGGAATCAATTTGTGCACTGGACTGCGTTTAATCATATAAATTGACTGAGTAGACATTCACACTTTGATCCAGCCATTTGATAGAACTATGTTATTGTGTCAATGGATCAGCGAAATTTGTTCCTAGACTCTAGGAGGAAGGTGACAGTCTCTTGAAACTAGTTTGAAATTTAAATTTAATGTTTGTGTTATCTCATTTTGTTTGCTATATGTTTGGTTTCATCTATGTCAGTGGATCTTGGCATTAAGTGGTACATGTTGCTTATGTTTTATGTAAAATATGTCTGGGTTTAACTTTTGCTCTTCACTAAGACATATGGCCTTGTAGTTTGTCATGGGGCTGAAGGTTTGGGCGTGATTCCCCTAGTGACAAAGGACCACCGCCAACCTCACATGGTATCAGAGACCAAGTCCTCAATATGACAGCTCACACTATCTGATTTTTGAACATTCAAATTGTTGTTGTAGTTTGTTATCTTCTCATGTGATTCTGTTACTGGTTTTGATTTCCTCTTCATCACTCTTGTATTTATACTCATAATCAGATACAATGAAGATATCTATTGCTGTCAAACCTTCCTTTTATATGGTATCAGAGCCTACACTTCTTTACCACAACTCACCATCTCATACAATGTCAACTGTGAACACATCCCAAATTCCCATTAACTCATCAAAACCAGTAACAGAATCACAAGAGAAGATAGCAAACTACAACAACAATTTGAATGTTCAAAAATCAGATAGTGTGAGCTGTCATATTAAGGACTTGGTCTCTGATACAGATGATGTATCTCCAATAATGGTTCCTAGTAGACTGTGTTCTGTGTGTCATTGGTGTCAATTTTGTCAACGGCCTTGGTTTATAGCACTACTTGGCCAAGGGAATGACTAGATTTGGATTTTCAAGAGTTTGTTCCTTGCTATCAGATGATAATAGGGTTTAATATTCTAGAGGTCCCTCACCTATTGAAAAGTCACCAGTCAAGTCCCTAACAAAAGAATAAGCCACAACCGTCCCTCACA
>JAYMTA010000923.1:0-23001 GCA_036897625.1 Pelargonium cotyledonis
CGACGACCAGCACCGACGAAGACGCCGGAGGACGCCCTCGAGGAGAGAGAAGTCGTCGGATTATAATGATGATATAATGTATCATGTTTTGGTACGAAGCTCATAACTGACATTAACGTACACAACCAACACTTTTAAATATGAATACAACCTGACAACAAACAGATTAACATTACACACCCACAAATACCACCAACCAAACCATGAATAAAGCCTCACAACAAATCTTGAAAACAACATCAGAACAAACCAAAATAAATGAACCTGCATTTCCAGCTTTTAAATTCAAACATTTTGCATTCATTAACACAAAATGTAAACTGTTTACATTTACCAGCCACATCCTTAACACATACGGTTCACATTCATCCTTCAATTCAAAATACAGAGCAATGAAGGCTTCCAAACATATTGCATTCATTAACACAAAATATGTAAACTATTGTTATCTCACAATATCCCAACTACCTAAACAATTAATTATGAAATGAATAACACTACCATTTACCACTTGTGTCCCATTATTTGGGCTGATGTACAACCCGATGGTGTGTTTTGTTTTGTGTCAATGGAGCAGTTAGGCCCTGATGGCCTTTTTTTAGCCTGCACAATTGTCAAAAACTCCATTAATTACATCTTTTGGTGGATAGGTTACAACAAAACTTATTTGTTCTAAACTTGTACTTACTCTTTGTGGTGTGTTATTTGCAGGACTTCCTTGACCCTCGTCACATCTTCTGTTATTCTTTTGACCAATCTATTCATCAACAACAACAATTATATCATTAAATAAGTAACATCCCTACAAAAACTACTTATATTAGAACAAAACAGCTTGATATTGTACTAAACTTACTGTTCTGGTTGTTTTTATAGATGGACCAGCTTGGCCCTCAACAACAGTTGCTCCTTTCTTTTGACCCTGCAGCATAAGCACATGTAATGAACTCCACATAAAGTAACGAAGTACAACAAACAGAAGCAATCATATACACATAAACTTACCCTATTTGGGTTGTGGATGCAAATCCTTTTGTTGTGGTCTACTTGGTGGTAAATTGTGCAAACCATGTGCAGTCACTTCCTTGGCACCTTTTGCTTACCTCCAACTACCTTTTTCCCTTCTTCCCTTTTCCTCTTATGCAACTTTGGCCTTCCTGGCATTCTATGATCGATTGGAAGCAACAATGGCATCAATGTGGACATTGGCCAGTCTTGCATCCCTGGTTGTATCATGTGAGAGTATGTGT
This sequence comes from Pelargonium cotyledonis, assembly GCA_036897625.1. Classification (NCBI taxonomy): domain Eukaryota; kingdom Viridiplantae; phylum Streptophyta; class Magnoliopsida; order Geraniales; family Geraniaceae; genus Pelargonium; species Pelargonium cotyledonis. The sequence continues at coordinate 1,251 of JAYMTA010000923.1, forward strand.
TGACATACATGGATGAATTGTAATAGTGAGACACATAATCCAACACATTTTGACCTTCATGTGCTATACATGCACAAGCATGAGGACATGGTATGCCCCAGAGTTGCCATCGTCTACGAGTGCACTATTTCTTTTGTAGCTTGACAACATATTTTTCCTCTTTCCAAGAGACTTCATAGTCATCCTCACCATTCCATTCAAAATCTCAATCACCAGCAAAATCAATATTCTTCTGCACCTTAGCCATAATTCTAGGTGCACAATCTTGTTTCCACTTATTGACAAGTGCTCTTTTTTGGACCATTCTATTCATTAAGTATACCCTAATGTCCTTCAACATGCTAATTACTGATTTTCTCCTAGCCTCAATTATGACACCGTTAAAGATCTCACAAATGTTGTTATCAACTAGATCACAACAACTACGAGTTGGAAAAAAGGCCCTACACCAATATTTAGGATGAAGATTTTCAGATAGACTTACATACCCCTCAGGTGACATCTCAGCCAAATCGGACAATGAGTCACACATCTTGCATAGATTAGAGGATTTGGAAACTCCCCAATATTTTATCCTCAAGTCACTCCTTTTGTAAGTCTTTCTCCAATTGGCGTAAAGATGTCGTACACACATTTTATGTTCTGCTTGTGGGAAGACATCTTGCACAGCAACAATTAAACCCTATCAATTGAGCAAATGTGTTAGTATTAGTGTAATATTACATTAAGCCTACCATATGCAGTCATAAATTGTATTAAAATTTGGTTACCTTTTGCTGGTTTGACATTATTGTCCAACCTCTTCCATCCCCCATATCCAAATCTTCACACATAAGATAAAAAAAAAACCAACTCCATGAACTAGTACTTTCTGTCTCAACTATTGCCCAGACTATAGGGAACATTTGGTTGTTCCCGTCTCTTCCGACAGCACACAACAATTCTCCTTTGAAGTCCCCTTTTAGGAAACAACCATCAACTCCAATAATAGGTCTACACACCCCCTAAAAAAACTCTATTTAAAGCCTCAAAACATATGTATATCCTTTTGAAATGGGGTTGTACACCTTGTTTAGGAAAGAAATTTTGCAGCTCAATTGTTGTACCAGGATTTGTAGCCTTCAGCTCTTCAACATACCTCCAAACATCATTATACTCTCTCAACAATTCCTTGTGTCTATGTCAAGTAATTTTGACCAATTAACATTGAGATGTCACTTTGCTCCTCAATTGGTTCCATATTAACTTTACCATTGTTTTGGCCTTAATGTTAGGTATATCGAGGATGAAGTCCTTCAACTCCTCCATAATAACTTTACTGGTTAACCTGTTGTTTCTTGTGATTTGTCTGCAAGTGTGAGTGACATTATAAGCTTTCAAAATGAACCTGCCAATAGTCATTGAAAATGATGAGTACATGTACCATTCACAATTAGCATCGACACATTTTACTTTAACCATGTCCTTATCATTCTTCTTATACTCTATCTTCTTAACACAGAATACCTTGTTATAGCCCCTCTCAAATGCTTGATAGATAGAAATTGTTAGTTAGTAAAAAATCCACAAAATGGCTTCTCAGAGTCATACAACTTGGACTTGTCCTCTTCCCTCCTAATTGCACTATCTACATCACTGCCATCCTCAACCGTATGCACCAACATTGCATTATCAGTTGAATCATAATAAACACTTTGTTCTTGTATGCCCTTACTTTTCCTTATTGTTAATGGTACATTCACATCATCAAGCCTAACCCTTTCATCACCAGCTTGTTGTTCTGTTTCCATTGCTTCATCATCCATGGCATTGTTAGCTTCTTCATTTGCTTCATCACCTGTTGAGTCAACATTCACATCTCCCTCGGTAACTACTCTTTAAACCTCTTTTCTTCTATGCACTCTAGCTTGTACATTCTTTCTGGCCAGGTCAAACTCATCATCATCATTACATGAGTCTTCTTCATCTGCATCCACTAGTATTACATTATCCTTCTCATCATCACTAGGTTCAACATCCTCATCATCACCAGATTCAACATCCACATCATAGCCTCTAGTATTTTTTGTTCTGTTTCCAGGTGCAACTTCATTGGCACTAGTATTTTCTATTATGTTTCCAGGTGCAACTTCATTGACACTAGTATTTGCAGCATCATTACCACATGCAGCTTCATTCATTACCACAGTTTCAGCTTGAATACCACCCAAATTGCCATCATCAACTATGTCTTGGACCTTCTCACACTGAACTCTAGCTTCATTTGCAACCACATCATGGTTTTTAACTGCTTCAACTTCATTCTCAACTTCAACTATCCATTCATAGGTGGCAACATCAATAACAATTTCAGTTTCAGATTGCACATGTTGTTTGCCTGATTGTACTGCATTTTCACATTTTAAAGGCACCTGTTTCTTTGATATTTCAACTGTATTTTCACATTCCATAGGCAACTGATTTTTGGCTGCTTCATATATATTTCCACTTAAATTTTGCACATCATTCATTTGCACATCATCATCAACCTCAGCATCTCCAATTGATGCTGATTTTTGCACACCTTCAACTAAGTCATCCACATCTCCAGGGCCTATTTTTTTGTTGGCTTCATTTACCACAACATCTGCAGCTTCTTCAGTCCTAAGCCCATTTATAACCCCAGGCCCACCTTGACGCCCACCAGTTTTATCTTCTTTCTCTACCAAATTACCATGCCCATTGCTCCCTCCCACATACTCAGCATGCCCAAAGTTGCCTATTCCACTCATTCCAACTGCACTATCAATATCTGACAACTTGACCCCCCCCCCCAACACCATCAGCTCCAAATTTCCCATCTTCACCGACAGGTCCATACTGTTGTGGAACTGGCATATCACATTCATCTACTCTCTCCTCAAAATCAAGATCATTTACACAGTCAAAACTACCTACAACTTACCTCTCCACATTCATTCCACAAAATTCATGATTGGTTGTGGGGCTGAAACTTTAGAGGCCCTTGTTGCAAATGCAGACATCTTGTCATCAGGTGTTGCTGGCATACTCTCCCCATGTTCACAATACAATTGTACCCCCATATTGGGTTTTGTTACATTCTCTAACATGTCTAAGACAGAGACATCATCATATGCCAAATTCAAATCATAAGGCAATTTCCTCTTCGAATGAACTCTATAATATAGCATGCTCACATTGCTATATCCCAACTCCCTAATGATGTCCATTATTTCCCAGAAATTCATTCTGTCGGGATCAATCTTTACTGTTTTCTGTTTCCCACCAACATACTTCATGCAGTGCATACCAAATTCCCCACCATAAAATATCTTAAGCCTAAGTCTCTTGTCCCTGTGACAACCCATTCCTGGACCACTCATTTTCAATTGCCTATACCATTCAACAAGTCATAAACAACAACATTATTGAACCTCAAATAGCCATATTTTAAAGCCAAAGTGTAAACTCTCTCAATAAACAATAAGTAAGTCATCCAACAACCAAACAACCCCGCATTGAATGACTAAACAAACCCCACAAAAAAGCACATTGAAAATCAAAACCATAACAGATATATCCTCCCAAAAATTGTAAATAAAAAAACCCTAATTTACCAAATTCAATGCATAGTATAAAGTGCCCTAAATGACAACTTGTCCTACCAACAAAAAATATAAACAAACCCAAACAAAACCCTACAACTTTACCTGAGAATCTCTGTGATTTTTGCTTTCTCTGATCTCCTTGTCCAGTCACCACACCATCACTGTCTTACTATTCTTCGAGAATATTCTATCACTTTCAGCCTCACTTTAATCACTATCGCTCTTACCCTTTCACTGATGAATCGTATTTCGATTTCAAACACTGGAGCCTCTTCGCTCACAACTCTCTTTCTTCTTCGTCGACTGAAACAGTGATCAACGTCGTTAAGTAAGATAGAAGAAAGGGTATGGTGAAACGACGTCGTTCAAAAAAAAGAGAAGAAATAAGGTGATTACGTGTGTTGGAAACACGCTCCTTCCCTTCCACGTCAAAGCCAAATCAGATATAAGAAAATTTAATTAATATAAAACCAGCATGGAACCAGTTAACGGATTCCGTCACTCGAATTGACGGTATGTCCTTAATTGAAACGATTTTTTCCAACTTTGAATTAAAACCACACATTTTACTGAACTTTGGACTAAGCATACACACTTGATAGTTTAGGGACTAAACCCAAATGTTTTGGACAATACAGAGACTATTTCTAACCTTATTCCTAAATAGTTTTGTCTCTTATGGACTGTCACTTTTTTCTTCTTTCTTTTTTTTTTTTTTTTTTTGCTTTAGCTTTGTTTTTAGATCTTGGACTCAATTTTCTTTTTTGAATTAAGCCCACATTGCAAGTTATAGTCGATTTTGATGCAACACGTCATCATTTCACCTAAAATTTTAGATCACATTATCAGTACACATCATACTCCAACTGTTATAGATGGAACGGCAACGTTTCATTTTTATTTTTTGAGTTAGGAACGCCAAAACAACATCGTAATTGAAGGTTGACTTGGACTAAAATCTTAAGCAATATGATGATGAAGTGTCACATCAAAACCGGTTACAATTGATCACACGAATTTAATTAAAAAAAAAATAGAGGACTCCAAGTGCACAAACCACATGCTAATTAAGAAAAAGTGGTAGTGCAAAGAAGACAAAACCATTTAACTCTAAAAACTATAATTGTTTGGTAACAAAAATAAAGAAAAATGTTTTTAGATCAGGAAAAATGCATAATGTCCTAATTTTCGTATAACATTGTATGTAAAAAATGACGTGACAATTTACGTGGAATATATATATTTTTTATTTTTTTAGTTTAGAATTAATTTTAACGAATAACAAATCGACATATATGACAACATTACCAGGGGAGGACCCATGAATTATAAAGTATGAGGTCAATTTTTTTTTTAGCTGGTGTAGATGTGTGGTACTATTGTATGGTTATTAGGATGGCAATTCATGAGAGTGTGTCTTGTTTTGTGCATAAGGTTGTTTGTGTGTTGCACGACCTAACAATAACACGACACTATTAGTAATTGTGTTGCATAACCCAACACGAAGATGACACGATTATAAAGACAAAGCACGACACGACACGCTTACACACAGTAACTAAATAGGTCATGTTGACAAAACATGAGTAACACGTTTAAGTGAATGGGTTGGGATTTACACATTTAACACGACACAACCCAACACGAATAAATTCACAAAGAGGTTGGATTGCATATGGTAATATGAAATTATGATCTGACCTATGCTTATATTTTAGTAAAATTATTATTGAATCCTTAATCGTGAAATGTCATGCGTACCAATCGTTTTGTGTCATGTCGTGACACAATTAATTAATCGTACGTGCGTGTTTTATGGGCTCAACATGAAGACGACACTATTGGTAGTATTATGAACCAAAACATGCTTATTTCGTGTCGTGTTTGTTTCGTGTCGTGTGTTATGATCTGAATTGCCAGCTGGTTATTGAGTAGAGTGTTAGTGGTGAGTTGCAGTACTTTTAGTTTTATTTTTTAGTCCAGTTGTAATAAAACACAATAGGGGTAGCTCTCCACTTTAAACTCCATCCACCCCACTCCACCCGACGCAATGGGATTTGAACCCACAACCTCCCATATGGAGATGTGTGTTCTTGACCATTGCGTCATCCCCTAAGGGACAAGGTTAATGTGATATTATATATTATTGAGTTTCAAAGTTAGTATTGAGCTTTTTAAAGGTCCAAATTATAAAATTCTGGGGTGTCAAAATTACATGTGTTATTATATATTGTACCAGCTATAACTATAACTTTTTTTAATCACAATTAAACCGGGGTCGGTTGACTCCATTAATTAACGTGAGTCCGCCACTGACCACCACATTCCCATGAATTTTTTTAGACATATAGCATTGTTTTTTAAATTAAAAAGTATGATGAAATGTTTCTCTTTTTTTTTTAGTACATTGAATACATAATATCTACTCATACCTTATTTTTCACTAAACCCACACTCAGATGCCAACATGCAACAATGCTCACGGTGACTCGAACCTAAGACACTATATTGTCTAAGTGGTGTACTCCTTTTACATATTCTTGTAGTTCTTTCCCAATTCAGTCCAAGTAATTAACGAGCACTCAACTGCACATATTGATGCCAATGTCATGTAATGAATCTCTCTAACTTTCTTAGAATTGCTCCATTTATTCAACTTTATAAGACTCCCCAACAAGTAACAACTTAAACCTTCACATACATGTAATGATGCAAATGAAATGAACAAATACTAAACAGACTTGACACAATATTCTTCTTCTTCTTCTACACTGAATTATTCTCATATAATTCTCTTGCACCACTGGTGCTTCTCAGCATGATCAAGTGTACTTTACAACAAACCAACATAACAATGAAATGTGCAGCAAATGTAATAGCAATTGGGGGTTCTCAAATCTGCATCAGATCCTCAAAAGATTCCATGGCTGAAGCTGGCAGGCCAAGAAGCACATTTATGCTTTTCCTTTGCTTCCCATGGGACAGGAACAGAATCACCTCTTTTTCGGGTAATGCCACGGGTCCTGATAGCACCGGCTCTCCCCATCCGAAGTCCGTGGTGTGGAAAGATAGCCTAGACCATGTTGTTATCAGAAGAGTTGCTGATAGAGAAGGCCTAGCTCTTGTTGTTTCAAAATAGTCTATGGCTGATCTCATGTAACTGTCTGTGACCATCTTGACCGCCTTTTGGACTAGTCCTACAGCGTGTGAAGGCGGATTTTCCAGTAAATCGCCTGCCCTGCACAACGAGTTTGTTAACACAATGCCATTGCCAAAGTAGCCTTGGGGAATTGGTGGCTCAAATCTTGACCTCCCATCAACAGCAAAGAGGAGTTTTGTCTGTTGATCCGGCACCATCCTTAGAGCCTGTGTTCGGGCTCTCCACACAAAGGCGGAGAGGGCTTCGAAGGTTGTGCACTTGGACAGGACTCCATCTTCCAATGCAGCTTTCTTGAGGTGCTCAAGCTTTTCAGGATCAAAACAGAAAGACCTGTAGAGCATTTCTTCATCATAGAGGCTGCTGGTGTTCGAAACATCTTCGATCTCAGCAAATTCGTGGTGTGAGGACTCAATCTTGGGTGGGTTTCGGGCCTTGAGTATGGTTCTATCAAGAAATGGGGGAACTTTCAGGGGCAATCCCCTGGCAGTTTCACCCCATGAGTTCACAAACTCCATAGCACCAAGTCCATCAAACATACAGTGGTTCATACACAATCCAAGGACAAATCCTCCACATTTGAACTTAGTCACCTGAAAGATTACACCAAAACTATATCATATAAAAGCAAAACAAGAACCACTAGTTATAATAGGCTTGTAGCTAATTTCTTGTAACATTTGGTCATGTTTTGAATATCAGAAACCATATCTAACCTGTGCTACTAGAGGAGGTATCTGAAGTATATTCTGAGCACCAGGAATGTCATAAACCAGCTTCCCAAGAGTGACAGGGTCAGGCTTTGTGATGTCCCCAATGTCTTCAATGGCACAGTTGGCTTCAGCCTCGACAAAGACAGCACCATCCCCAGTGCAGTCCACAATGAGCTTGCCCTCAGGGCTGATCGTGAGGCGCCCAGCAAGCGGGTAGTAGTGAACAAGAACCTTAGACAAGGCATTCTTGATCATTTCCACTGCATCTTCGTTGCCCCGTGATTCTGACCTGAAGCAGTAAATGGTACGAACTATGACAGCAATGTTTTGGTCGAGGTTGGAGAGGAAGTACAGACCCTTATCAGTCTCCTCTGCTGGCTGAACCAAGGTTGGCTCTTCCTGTTTCACACACAGCTGAAATACCTCCCCCATGTCTAATAGAAGTCAAAAGGATCCAAAACCTGTCACTGAAAATACAAAACAAGAGTTAGGAGATGTATAACAAAATCATTAGCACCGGCAAAGAAGGAAACGAAAGAGCAATACGCACCTTTAGCGCGTAGAAACGAGTAGTACACTGAGACTGTGGACGAGGGATCAGTTTGTATTCCAATGAGGAATGGAGTGGGAGGAGTTTATATAGAAATGGCTCACCACATATTGGACAAATCTTATAGTTTTGGTTAACAAATCAACACAACATGAGAGGGACAGATACAAAGTCAGTATTTTGTGCAGATTTTGGAATGGTCATATTCATAGGGATCGTGGTTGGCCACTGGCCAGAGAACCAAAACATTACCAGCCAGAAAATCTGTAGTAGAGAAACAGATGCGATGAAAATTGGTTGGTGGGGTTGGCCTCCAAAGTTTGCTTACCTGATCTACTTGTGCTAATTTTTCAACAAAAATGATTTTATTAATATCATCAGCAAAATAAATTATAGCACCAATATGGGTCCATGTAGAAGATGGAAATTCAATGACAACAAGTGATTGCGTATTCATGGGGGTTTTTTTTTCCATTTTCTACACACTTTCACACCAAATCCAATATGGTTACTAAAATGAGCAATTCACTAGTCTCAGAGCAGGTTGCATATAAGAAATCTACCCTAAAACAAGAAAGGTCAGCCACAAGTCTCGTAAAATATAATACAGAACATTCACATTTTCCGGGCAAGAAAATAGATGCGATCTGTTTAAAATCAACATTCTGGGTCTATTCAAAGCAAACTTGGAAATGCAGACAATCCATCAAATACAAAACATTTACAATATGCAATACAGAAACTCCATCACCAAAAATATTCACTAAACACAACCTATATCTTAGAGAAGCAGCCATCTGGCTCGCCCCAGCTAGGTTAGCAACTTCATTCAAATAAAGGGTGTTAAATATTTTATAAGAAAATAGTAACACATACAATTAAAAGACAATCTCTAAATGGACAAGGATTAGGCTATAAAATTAGGGGGGTGGGGCTAATAAATAAATTTATGGTCAGCTAAGCACTCGGCATTACAGTACATGTCAGGAGTTACAGTTGTATATGGTACAAACAAACCCAGTGAGCACCTGCATTCTGAAATGCTCACTTTGTCCAGATAGCCACTGTAGTTTGTAATTTTTATTAACTGCTGATGAAACCCAACAAGGAGATGATATTGCCGGTGACTCAACCACATACCTCATGCTCCCTAAGAGTCAACTTAGACTTTGCCAACTCACTCATTTGAACTAAGCATTACCATCCTCATCTCCATCATCATCACCGCCCTCGGCATCATCACTTTCTTCCTCTTCATCTGACATGTCATTTATCACCTCGGTGATTATATCTTTAACCTCTGCTTTTCTATGCATAAGATCCACACCAAAGTGGGTACCTGAAAGTGAAACCACCACATTTAGATATTAGCTTTGCAAAACTTAACTGACTTTTTTCATGTATAATTTGAAGAAGAAAAAAAGATGATGAGCATACCAAGTTGCCTGAGAATATCTGATAGTGTTGCCTACATTAAACAAAACCAAATAAATTATACAGTCAATAAAGTTTATAACATAAAATCTACACTATTCCAGGTGCTGGGCTACTTACAGTATTGAAGTCCACTTCTTTGAGAATGGCAGTAACTACACTAAGCATCTCTTCTCTGGTTGGTTCTGATTTAGACTTCTTGCTACTTTTAGCTTTACCTAGTTACAGCACAAATTTGACAGACCAACAAATTACAAATCTGTTATGACTGATAACTAATTATGAAGATAGAGGCAGAGTGCAATTTGCAAGGCATTCACACTCTACAGAAAGCCAATACTTCAATGAACTGAAAAAAAAAAAGAATCCAAACCACAATACCAAGGGATTTCACAAGAACAACAAGTTTGGCATTATGTGTGAGTAGCTTTAACCTTCAGATCAAAAGAAAATAGGCACAGCATGATGCATAAAGATAAAGGTTGGCAATATGGAACAACTAAAATGCACCAAGAATATGATAAGTATCATGCAGGAGCTCATATATCGTGAACAAATTATACATTACATACTTTCTACATGCAGGTCACATGACAAACCAAATTTCTTTATAATAAAAAACAATCTGCAAAGGTAACTTATATATGGTTCTTAAAATGGAGCCAATATACTTTTTCCATTTCTATTTGGAATTTGAAGTAAACACAATCATATGAGGAAAACTTCCTATTACAAACAATGTATAATCATTCCACAATATATCTATACATATAAAAAAAACAGAAGCCATTATAGAAACTCCATGAAGTACATGGATTATATGTTGTCTTTTCATAATTCATTTTCAACTAGTAATTACTTGTGTACTTTTCATATTACTGTAATATGGAGAATGTCTACAGATATTATTAAACCATCATATCTCATAACTAAATCACAATTTTCAATAGTCAATCTATATAGCTCTTCGAGAATAAATAGAAAGTAACGTACCTTGCAAGTTTGCAGAATTCTTTGACGGTGACTTGCTTGACTGTTTCCTTCCAGTAGTTTTGTCCTTACTTTGGCTTTTAGGACTTTCCTTTTCAACCTTCTGTTTTTTAGATGCAGATCCCTTGGATTTAGAGTGTGAATCTGGAGATGCATCAGGATTAGTAGCAACCACCTTGGAAGTTGAACTTGATGATTTCTTTGGTGGTTTTGTTGGACTCTTCACAGATTTTTCAGGGTTACTCTTCTTCACAACTTTAGGTTTGTCCTTGCTTTTAGCCCCTGATGTTTCCTTTTGATTTTTTTTCGATGAACTTTTACTAGACATTGGCTTCTTTGGTTCAATCTCTTCATCTTCATCTTCCTCATTATCTGATTTACTTTCTGAATGATCACTCTCTTCCTTAGGTGTTGCATCATTCTCATCATCTTCATGAGATTCATCTTTAACCTCTGCTGATTCAGCTTTATCAACCTCATCCTCGCTTTTTGATGGCTGCTTTCTCTTTTTACCACCTTGAGGTGTCTTTTGTTTCTAAAAGCATAAAAGAGAAATACATAAGCAATTTGATAATGAATAGCATAAGCACAAAGGAACAATACATAAATTCCCACCATGGGATGAAGGGGATTAAAAAAATCTAAATCAGAACATTTAAAAAGAGTCAATCACACATGCAATGAACAATTCCATTTCATGTAAATAGAAAAAACAAACACAGTTCAAGCATACCTCTGGCTAGGAGATGGGAAACAGAAGCAAGTAGTTTCAAGAAAGTGCAAGACATACCAAATAGCATAGAGTAGGCACTTAAATACTCACCCAAATATATTTAGATAGTGGTGACATACAAACTTGAATATCATATACTAAGTATGCAATCAAATATTCAAGTTTATCACAAATTCTGATGTTTTCCTTGCATGAATGCTACACAAAGGACACCCCCAATGATGTAACACCTCTCCAGTGGAAGTTGTGGGTTCAAATCCTAATAGGCAGGGTGAGGAGGGATCCCCCTTGTTGTGTAGCTCAATCCCTTGGGGTGAAATCTTTTTTATTTAAAAGGTTGTTAGCTACAAAATATGTATATATATGCTTATAATGCATGAGAAGAATCACAAAGAAGTGAAACATACAATTTATGCAGAGATGAACGGAAACTGAAAAGGCAAAATTTGAAATTTGAACCAGGATTCCAACAGGACAAAAAAATCTGTTTTGGTAAGTGGGAAAAATAATATTGAACATATGAATCAAATGCTTTGCAAAAGTTCTAGCCTAGGAAACATTAGTGAAATCCAGAGTTCCACATTTAATAACAAAATTAGACAATTAAAAATAGATGGTCAAGTAAATAAGAAAATGGTAATGAAATCACCATTCCTAAAGGTTCCTAGTAACAACATTATTGAAAATGAAAAGAGCTTATAGGGCAAAACTTCCTGACTATCATTTCAGCAAAAGGAACCTACTTAGAAGGCTTTTAAACCCTTAAAATATCACAACATTACCATAACTCTATAAGTGTGCCCTAATTTGAAAGTAATTTAAGAAAAAAATAGCAGAAAATTATTTGGACAATGTTTCACCAATAAAATGAAAAGAATATCATATAACTTTAATCCAGAACATGAAATGTTATGTAAACCAGGAAGAATGTCTTCAAGATGTTAAAGGTTGGAGTATAGCAGAAACAACCAAAGAACTCTCTGAAAGCATGGGTGTGGTTATAAATACTCTTATATCAAATAGGACAAAACATCAGTTGCTATCTTACCATCACATTTCAACCTAAAGGAAGTACAAGTGCTTATGTCTCCCAAAGTCCATAAGAAACAAACTTCTACTCAACTTCAACAGTCTAATATATTTTATGCAAGGATGCCAAAGAAGACCAACCTTTGACGGTGTATCCTCAGATGGCTCTCCAGGGCTCACATTTTTTCCAGCAGAAACCCTCCTACGCTTTTTCACTTTCTGAAAACAAAAAATAAAACATTCAGATAACCAATCTGGCAGAAAAAAAATAAGCATGAATGATTTACAAAACAGTAAATTAGCCAAATACCTGCTCCTTATCAGCAAGCAAAATGTCAGTTGTCACATGAGGGGATTCCAAGAATTCCAATAATTTTGCAGACACTTCTTCCTGAAAACGCAGTTCAACCACGTAAGATGGTATGACTACAGCTAGCATAAACAAGTGGACTATTAATTTTGTTCTCACCGACCTTTTTCACAGAGGCCTTGTTTATTTGAATATTAAGCACATCACAAAAATCCACCAATTTTTCTTTAACACATTTGTCAAGCTTCTCCCTTACTTTAGCCTTTTGTTTTTCCTGTTAAGAGCATTAGAGCCAACCAAGAAGCTAAGATTATCAGCTCTATAATAGAATTTGAACAAAGTCACCAAAAGAATAACATTGTGAACAAGTACATATCATAGAGGATCACAGAACAAAACAGTGTTGTCATACAAGTATATATTTCCAAATACATATTCAATAACATAATGAGCAAATATTAACATAAAACATTTACTCGGACCACAATAATCAATATAAACACATTTGATAACTTTTTGAAGAGCAATACTTAATGATACTGAATTGGCGTGTAGAACATAACATAAAGTACCTCATTTTCAGCCCACACAAAGCCTGAAAACTGGCCTATGTTTCTCTTCAAACTGTGAACCTGGAGAGAAAATAATTCAACAATCAAGATCTTAAATGCATATGTAACCTAACATGTGCATTGGAGTATCCTCAAAAAACCAAATAGATTTTTACCTTTGCTTTCTTTCCAAAAAGTATAGTATGAAGCACCTGCAGATTATCATCAGCTTTTCTCTTCGACAACTTGAAAGACACTGAAACACATTACAACATCAGGAAAAAAAATAAAATAGGCCACTCTGCTGCAACATCTAGTTTCTTGATAAATTTGACCTTTCTCATGCCAAATAAATAAGAAATCCAATGCCCAAAAGTATAGCAGACAAGTAAATCAAATTGGGAATGTAGTATACCATCTTGGTGCAAACTCCTCCCCGTGCACAGTAAACCCTTTTAGTCACAGGAATAACATGTTTCAAATTTCAAACTAAAGTTTAACATGTCTTGTTTTCAACTATATCATTACAACAATAAACAATTAAGTATTCAAATCTGTTTTAGCTCTTCAAACATAATAATAGAAATTAGTGTTCTAAAATATGTTGATGATGATGATGGTGATGATGACAACAATCACAATCATGGTCAAAAATAACAAAACTTCTTTTTGTTCATACTTCATAGGTATTTGAATTGTGTTTAAATGAGGTAGGGTAGGGAAATTTGTTTGGCAACAATGGAAAAGGAAAGCAAGGAGAGTACACCATATTCTTAAAGGGCATAAATTAAACATAATCATAAAACTGAAACTTGATCCAATCAGGATGCATCAACCAATTTTGCAAACAACATAAGCAATCAAAAGTATAAGAGAAAGCAATACAAAGGCCATGTAAATGAGTTAAAATCATAAGTCCAATCATGGACTTGATAAATAGCAAAACAGACTAAAATTACCAAGTTTAATGAAAAGCCAGAATACTAATAAAATGAACTCAAAATTCATACATAGACAATTATCAAACAATCAATTTGACATTTACATCAAAAAAATGCAAATTTTTGTAGTAAAAAAATAAATAAGAAATTGATTTGAATAAGTAAATCAACTTAATGTTGGAGCGACTGAAAAGAATTAACAAAATTGGAGTAACAGTGTCAAGTGTCAAACAGAATTGGGAGGAAATTAAATTCTCTTTTCATGAGTATTATTTAAGACAAATTGGTATCAGAAAAGGTGTTTACACCAAATTCACTATTCCATAGTCAGTTACTCGTCATTTGAAGAAGAAAATGAAATTATAATGGAGGCATATATAATCATGCTCACTGAATTTACAACATACCGTTTGGGATATCCTTGAGCTGCGTGCCACGGCCCTAAAATGTGAGTGAGAGAGAGAGAGAGAGAGAGATAATCAGAGCCATGGACAGAATGCTAATCCAAAAGATAATTAAATCAAAACTTGTAATACCTTTTCGATCGACAAAACCTTGCTAGCAGTGGACCTCCCGGCAGACGGGGCAGAATACCGCTCCACGATCTTCCGCTCCCGAGTAGGCCTCTCGCTGGTGGGAGTAACCGGCTCCTTTTTCTCCGGCGTCACTTCCTCCGACTCACCGTTGTCATCCTCAATTTTAGCCACCTCCGTCTTCGAACTCCTCTTTCGAGCCCTCTTCTTTCCGTGATCCTCCTTTTCCTCCACCTCCTCAGTTACATCAACAATCTTCTCCTCTTCAGGATCCTCATTCTCCTTCTCGGGACGCTCCTCCTTCTCAGACTCCTCTTTCTCTTCCACTTCCGCCGCTGGTGCTCCCTCTTTTACTGCAACTTGAGATTCGGGATCTTGGACTGGAGCTTCGTCCTCGGGCTTGGGCTTGGGCTTGTCGTCTAGAGGTTCGGACGCCATGAGAGGGAGTAGAAATAAGAGCAGGGATTGGGGATTTTAGAGAAACCCTAAGATCAGAGAGTGAGGGAAGAGTAGTGATGAGTTAGAGAAAGAGATCGTGGAATTTAGGGAAGGTGATATTGATAGGAGGAAGGCGGGCTCTGAAAACCAAAATTGTAGCGGGGGTTCAAATTTTGATGCCAAAATTTGGTGAGCGCGCTTTCGAGGGTTTTGTGTATTCTTTTTTTATCGTATGCATCACTGTCTCGCTCTCGCACGTCGCGACGAGGGACTCTGAGCCCTATTGTACGGGTAATTTTGGGATGTGTCTACAAATAAAATGGCATTACAGTCGCATCAAATGCAGTTTTGAGTGTGAAATTCATGCATGATTTCGTGCAGACAAATGAGCTTACCGTTAGATGAATATCAGTACATGTGCACTAGAATATGATATGGAAATGCCATTACCCTCACCTTGCACAATTTATTCAATAAAAAGGATCGCACCTCCGATCGAGAACGACAAACCCTCGTGACTTTATCCCATGAACCTTCATATAAAGTATCGGCATTATTTTAGAGATTCTCTTTAGAATCCCTCCTTCCATTCATCTGACTTGATCGTTAGAGGTGGGTTAAGGGCAACAATCCATCTATGGTCAAATGTGCAATTGTGCAAATACCCAATAATTCAAAGACACTTTCAACGTGTGTTTTTTTCGTGCACTAACATTTGCATCGTATGCGAGAAACAACTACGAAGACACTTTCAACGTGTTTTTTATTGGACCCACATTGAAACATTAATGCTACTCTTGGAGCTATGCTCAAGGCATGATGTCACATAATGCACCATCCTTGCGAATTATAAGGTTGTCCCACCCATTGTAGGTTTGGCACACCACGTGAAATTACCATATGAAGAATGTCATCAAACTTGTATAAATATGTCGTAAACAATTAAAGATACCAAACATTTGTAGGGTCGTCGCCCACATCTTTTACTATATAAGACATGAGTTTGAATCATCGATAACAAATGTCAAACCCTTAAAGAATGGATCAGACCACCAATTCCAACACCGACTCCGATCAACGTGAAGTAAGCCACATGCCTCTAGGCAATATGGAAATATAAGCTCAAACAGTAGGATATCATTATAATACTATGTCACTCTACCACGTCCATGCCCCCTACATCAACTATTTATTTTCGCAACCCTAATTATATATATGATATATCAATCTTTTGTACAATAACTTTTCTCACTGATATTTTATCCAAAATTACCCACCCTTGCAAGTAGTGCTTATTGCATCGGAATAAGCCGTTGCTCCAAAAACAACATGATACCAATTTCATACCAATAGAAGAACGACGTCAATGTGGTCCTAAAACCTCTCAATCTCCTTGGTTCTAGTCCATGAACCCATAGCTCAACAATCGTCAACCCAACCGTCACCAACCCATATTACCAAGTAGGCCTGGGTGAACATACACAACAAGGAACCACATGGAAAGAGCAACATACAATGAGGTAGAAGAAACAATGTTTAGGCCAACTAGCTACACAAGAGGAGTTGTTAGCCATACTCGAACCTCACGTAAAAATAAATTAAAAAAGATTGTTAAAGGTGATGAAAATATATATATACCGCTAGACATTTTTATTTGTTAAAATAAAATATATTTTTGTATCGACTAAAAGTCTTTAATATACCCAACCATGACAGAAAGACCAACAAAAACTTCAAATAGAAGACTAATACAAGTTCAACATGGAATCAAACCCCACGATAACCAGTGCTTTGTTGGACTTTTGGTCCAACCTTAAGTTTAACTGCAAATGATTAGTATTAAACATTGTTAAGAAGTCACATATGAAGAATTACTTCCCTTTATGATATGAAGAATTACTTTTGGTCTTCATAAAGTGCAAGCCACGTATTTTATACTCCGTAACTGTAACTTATTATATACACCAAACATACGACAGGTCGTGTGAATTTACTTCCCTTTACGATAGGCCGTATTTTGTTTAAAAGCCCACTTGAGGCTTGTTTGGTAACACTACTTAGAAACTAAAAGTAGCTTCTAAATTGCTTTTAAAAATATATATGTTTGCTAACAAAAGTTCGTATAAGCTTGTAAAAGTGCTTCTTAATTTGACATAGAACAAAAGCAAACTAAAATTTAACTATTCTTTTCTCAAATATTATTATAAAAAATTAAATTACCAAAATGTACACACATATTACATGATAATATTAATAATATATGAGAATAAAGAAATTATCAATACGGTGGTATGGGTAAAAAAAGGTTGGCATTTTCATTAGAAAAAGTCAACCTTTTTTATTGAAAAAGTTGATTGGTGTTGTTAAAAGTCTATTACTGTTTGATAAAAATTGACTGGTAAGTTCTCACTGTAAATTTATAAATAATTGACAGGAATATTTAAACACAAAAAGTGAGTGGTAATTTGAGGAATTCTCAACTAAAAATGAGGGTATACATGAAAATATAATTTGTTTCTGCTTCTCTCTCTGTGGCAGAAGCAAAAATAAATTAGTTCTTGAAAAACTGTAATTATTACAAAAATAAATTGGTTCTTGAAAAGCAATCAGTGTCAACTAATTTTATCTCCTGCCATTTGCTTATGTGGCTGCAATGCAAATAAGAGGAGATGTCGGGGCTTTTAGACACTCAGAAGTGTTACCAAACAAGCCCTTGAAGTTGAAGCTTCCCTCGTTGCACTGTTAAAAGTCTGTAAAATAGATCAGACGACTCGGACTCGACTCAGCTCAGCTCAACTCACTCCGTGACCAGGTCCGACATGGAGAGCTTATACAAAGACCCGAATTCGAAAACCATTAACCCAGACGACCCACAGCTCGATCTCTACACCATTCCAAGCCATTCCAGTAAGTCTCGCTCTCTCTCTCAACCTCATTCCAAAACCCCAATCTATCTTTGTTTCCTCAGTTTCTCGAATGTGTTTGTGGCGGGAATTTATCATCCAGGCTTAGAAAACTTCTAGGTTTGTTTGTCTGACTTGCTCAGAGAAATTTGTTCTTCAAATTTTGTATTTTGATTCTGGGTTTCTCCGGAAAATATGTATATTCCTAGCCTTCGTTTGTTAAATTAGGTTAAATTTTGTTGATGGCGTTTGAAATTCTGATTTCAGGTTGGTTTTGTTGGGACGAGATTCACGAAACCGAGAGAGTTGCTCTGAAGGAGTTTTTCGATGGGAGCTCTATTTCGAGAACTCCGAAAGTGTACAAGGAGTACAGAGATTTCATTATCAACAAGTACAGGGAAGAGCCTTCGAGGAGGCTCTCGTTTACCGACATTAGGAAATCATTGGTGGGTGATGTTAGTGTGCTCCACAAGGTGTTCCTCTTCCTGGAGAAGTGGGGGTTGATCAATTTCAGTGTACCTTCTGGTGGTGAAAGTTCCATTGATGAGTATGTGTGCAAGGTTAAAATTGAGGAGGGAGCTCCAAATGGCATTCGAGTGGTTGCGGGTCCGAATTCCTTTGTTCCTTTGTCGGAGCCGCTGCGTGCAAGAGGTAATGGGGAGATCATTCAGGGTGGATTCAAATTGCCTCCTCTGGCATCGTATTCTGATGTTTTTGATAAGTTGGTGAAACCAAAGGAGTTGGCTTGTGGGAACTGTGGGGAGCAATGTGATACTAAACATTATGAATATACCAAGGTATCTTCAGCTAATTTTTTAATTTCATTTTGTAAATTGTTCAACTTTTAGCATTTGGCAGAAAGATATAAAGCTCTTGCCCTAATTTTATAATTTTGTCGCAGTAAGGAAGTGTTCTACTATTAAGTATTAAGGTCACTGTCAATGAATTAAATTTATGGGTCGTAGTTCTTTTTAGTCCCATAGCATTTATCATATATTATTCCGTATAAACACTCCACGTTTGTGCAATGACATTTATTCTTGTCCTCAGCAATCTATTGGGTTTAGCTTATTCAATTTGTTTTCTCTAAAGACATCTCATGAATCTATTTAAATTAGGAATTATGAAACTTTGCAACTACGCTGCACATTTGTACTTCTTGGTTGTGTATTCCTTTGCATGGCTTGTTTATCATTGTCTGGTTGTGTACATCATTTCCCAGACTATTGTTGACGGCATTGGAGTATTGGACTTATCAGATATGTAGGCGAAATTCTAATCTGTATATGGAATACAATAATTAGTTGCACATATTTTGTTTGCTCCCTTTTTTGCCTATATTTGTAGGTTAATATAAGCATTTCATTTTTTCTCATCTTACACCTTTTAGTGGGTGTGATTGCAACTGCAGTTTGACACTTGACATATTACTTCTATTATTGCATTGGTTGTCAAAAGGTTGTGTCGTATATTTCACACAAGAAAAGAAGAAGTCATAAATAGAAGACAAACTATGACACTTACTGCTTCAAAAATCTTGTAGTAAATAGGTGTTCTTGTTTGCTACTTTTCTCCTGTATTTGTAATGTCATATAGTCATATTACCAATTTGTTATCTCTCTCTCCTATTTCAGGCTTTAGCCTGTTACGGTTATGATGGTAATGGTACTTTTGATTATGTCATCAGCAGGGTAAGTTCATTCTCTGTGGAAAATGCTTCAGTCATGAAAATTATGGGGAGAATAAATCCAAGGATGATTTCAAGTTAAAGGACTGCACGGATAACATTGGCAATGATGGAGCTGCATGGACCGAGGCAGAACTGCTACTTCTTTTAGAATCTGTTTCGAAGCATGGCGATGACTGGGAGCTTGTAGCCCAGGAAGTTAAAACTAAGACCAAATTAGATTGTATCTCAAAGCTTATAGAGCTACCATTTGGGGAGCTCATATGTGGTTCTTCTGACAGAAGGGATAATTTTAGTGGTTTTATTGGGAGCTCAAACAGTGAGAAGGAAGTAAAGATTTCTTCATCTGATAATGAAAAGACTATCCTGCCAGCAAATCAACATAATGAGGTGACAAATGAGAATGAGCAGAATGGAGATGCCATGGACCAAGGCCCTTCTCCAAAAAAACAACGTATTGCTCCCCTTTTAGATGCTGGTAGTTCTTTACTGAAACAGGTAACAAATCTTGCAACCATCTCATATCCATCAGCTGTCATTCTTTATTTATTTATTTATTTTATGTTTCTAACTAGTTATACATTTTTTTATCACTAAATTAAATTTAAAGTAGCATATTCAAATTTTGAAGTTGGAAATCTACAGTTGAACAGCTAAGAAAGTTACAATGTTAAGAAAATCAGGAGAAAGTTTATGGATTTTTTCTTCTAAGAGTGTTTCAATCAGTTGGCAGTTCGCGAAGATGCAGGAAGATGGATCCTACAACAATTCAACATTGTTTTTTGGGTATCCTAGATGCCTGATAAAGTACCGAAAGAGGTTGCTTATTTTGGCATGTGGCGTTCTGAGATGTCTGACATTATTGATGAAATAATTGTCCACTTTCGGAAAATATCCTTGTTTGCATCCGCTTGCGGATGGAAACTAAGGTTTGAATTTATCAGTAGATCAAGGTATATAGATGAGAGACCATGAAGGATATTGGCATGACCTTGGGACCTCACTCCGAATGTGAGGTAGGGGCTTTTGATACGGGCCACTAACAACTATGGCATTATAGATGGTCATAGAAATTTGCCATAACATTACCAGTTTGACATCCAAGTACCCATTGGCATGACATGATAGGATATCTGGGTATTCCTTGGAATGTGGCCAAGTATGCCTTAAATTGTACGTATTGCATATTTTTTATGAAACGGTATGAGAAATAGAAAGTGGAATTTTGGCTCATGTAGGCTGCTTTGTTAACTTCTTGTTCTTAATCTTAGTAAACCTTTTTTGCACTTAACTTATCTTCCTCCAAAAATCACCAATGACGGAGTTGTAGAACTTTATGGATCACGTAGATAGAATGATAGATATTAACGAAGCTATTAATAAATTGTGTTACCTCTATGTACCAACTAAATTTGATTAATTGAATTCCTTTTGCATCAAAGAAAACCATTGAACGAAGTATTTTAGTTTGGTATTAAAAAAGAAAAAAAAAACATTTTTCATGTTACACATAACGCATCTTACCATTTTTTCCATCAGGTAGCTCATATCTCAGCCATGGTTAGCCCCCACATCACAGCTGCTGCTGCTGATGCTTCTTTTACGGCGCTCTGTGATGGCAGCTCATTTACTGGGGAGATATTTGATGATGACAGAGATAATGTAAATAATGGATCACGTTCTCCCATTATGGATTTTGAGCCAGAAAGGTTTTTTCTTGATTTACATTTTATTGTGATGCTTCTTTAATTGTTCATGTCTTCTAGCTATTGTATTAATAAATAATCATCATATAGTTATGATATTTAGATTTATTTTCTCTGTTTCAGAGCCCTCCAGGCTGAAGATTCAGATGTGACAAAAGATTCAGGTACTTGGTAAATTCTAGTTATGTATGGTATTCAGTGAGTATATTATTATAGAAATGAAGTCTTGCTATTATTATTATTATCACATGTTAGTATGGGACTTCAGAAAATGTATTGCTGGTTCAGTTATGTCTCTCTTTTTCCTCGGTGAGATTTTTGCTCAAATTTGTAGCATGTATCTGCTCATGGGCAAGCTGCAACATGTTCTATTTTTCGTCCTTTCTGTATGATGTTCTCAGTTGACCCCCATATGGGTGTGACTATTTCTCTCTCTCTCTCTCTCTCTCTCTCTCTCTCTCTATATAT
>JAYMTA010000924.1:0-22975 GCA_036897625.1 Pelargonium cotyledonis
ATATATATATATATATATAGTAAATATTAATAATTTGCCTAGAAGAATATAATGCATGGCTAAGACTGGTGTGCCTCAAATCAAACCTAACAACTTCACTACAAAATATTTACAAGACTATGAGATGGAAGCTCTCTACCTCCTAGCAAGAAAAAACAAATGAATGGAATGGCTCTTGCTCTCCTAAGGATATATGTCAACAGTTTATGCTTCAAAGATTCCTTTCATGTGGTTCGAGCCAAGGAAATCCCAGGAAATCAAACACCTCTTTTTCGGTACTGAATTTCAGACTTGCACTTGCTCTTACTCCCTGCAATACAATGTATACATGCTGACATTTAATGTGAAAAAACGAGGCTTAACATACATGCTCGGAGGCAAGAAACCAAGATTATTACCCGTTTACCACCTGAGCCCTGTGTAGCTGGAAACAGCCCGGTATCATCAAGCCGGAACCCTTTAGAGTCGGCTAACAATCTCAACCTGCTTAAAAAGTCAGTTTATTGATAAACTGTAACACATGCTAGCAACAAAATCATGATTACATCTCAGATCGAGTTGCAAATTTCTAGCCACATATATAACTAAAAGAGTCATCTAAACCTAAGAAAATTTGGGAATTGACCAGTAGATGAATTACCTTCTATTTAATACATCATTCCCAGTCCAAGCTATTAGTCCAAAGGCATAGATGTCCCTTGGGTATACCTATTTATATACATACAAGTATACAACAACAAAACATGACTGTTAAAAGCTCACAAGGAATTAATCATGCTCCGTCCGTCCCAAAATGAGTGCCTCTTCCTATTTTTGTAAAGATTTAGAGTTCATCTTTTCCCCCTTATAATCCCCTATGTGCTCTTGTCTTAACAAACTTAATGAGTACTAACTAACTTATCTTAGAGATATTGTTGGTAGTTCATGCATAACTAACTAAACAAGAGAATGAATAATCATTTTGGGATGGAGGGAGTAGTAAAATTAACTTCAGTAATTCACCACATAAGCAAATCTAGCGTGGACCAGCAAACATGTAAACATGTAATCAATCAAAATATATGTTTCACATCAGGCTTAGGAACGACTTACAAGACCAGGAAAAACCAACCCAAAGCATAAAAGATTTGAAAGATATTTTCTCTGCTCACATATTAGGGCAAATTCTAAACCAAAATTATAATAATCAACATCTAGTATACTTCATGGTGTATGCCCCAGCATGATGACATATTACCACTTGACCAGTAAAGCTGTGTACATAAATGTGAATGCATCTGTGTGATACAGAGGCCATGGAATACCTTAAGATCTATGCGGTGCCGCAGCTCTCGCCCCGGGTACGTGCACAGACCAAAATATGTATCAACACCAGAATCACCCTGAGTCACATTATTGCACCAGGAAAATCAAAAGATAAATTCATGATTATGAGTATGAATGCAAAAGCACAGATGTCTAGAGTACACAGGATGCAGGGTACTAAATATGAGATTCAGTGGATGCAGCATAGAACTTACTTTCTCATAAGTTATGTTGGAGGACATAGCTAAACTAAAATATAAGTGATGGAAATAAAATAACTACCAACTGAGGACTCTAGATATTGATTTCTCTGTTGGTTAGTCAAATACCAAAGGATGTCAGTTACCATTCTTATCACAAAAAATTTAGTGGCCTGGTTTCAACAATCATCCATATACATTAGTAGCATGAGTAATAATGAGAGACTCGTATGCTGAAACTAAAACAGCTAAAGTAAAATAAAAATCGTTTTACCTCTTCACTGTGAGTACTAAAAATCAAGTCCTCTCTTAAGAACCCCATATCCTTTAGGATCTTTACATATCTTGGTAAAAAGCCTTTATGGCTGAAATATAGAGAAAACTCAATTAAGCCATTTAAAACTAACAGCTAAAATGTTCAATACTGGTCTTCAAGTGAGAGATAGAGAACACACTGCAGAAACCAACAACTAAATGGCCGGCAATAGAATAAGAAGCAAACTAACAAGCTGAGCCAGGCAACAACCAACATTTTAGCAATCATGAGATGACTTTCAATAAAATTATTTTGTGCAGTAAGAATGGTCTACTTTCTTATAGATACCAAGATCAACAGCAGCATCCCAAGGAAAAGAGAGCATCTGGAAAAATATCTTAGATTTCTGTATATAGTTACACTTAAATTTCATATGCTAAATCATTTTGTTTCCTCCATTCCATCAAAAAAAGGAACAAGAAAGATGAATGCAAAATACACGACATATACAAAGAGTTGGAATAAGAGAACCTTGTGGTTTCTTCTGAAATGGAATACTTGAACATGCTCTATAATAAATCATGCAGAGAAAATAGAAAAAAGTAGAGCCATATGAATAGAAACAGAAGATGTCTTTATACCTTTGACCATCTGGATGTGTAATTATGATATCCATATCACCACAGGAAGCTTTTCCACGCCTATATGATCCCCCGCATACAATACTTGCCTTCAGGAAAGAGATTACACAAAACTGATTTAGGATCCAATTACAAGTGAAGATATAACCAACTCATTTACTATATGTCCCGCCTTGAGGTCATCTAGAAGGCATGCCCAAGGAGAAATACAGGGTTATAACTTTTTGAAATAACGGGAAGTCTGTTCTAACTACAATAAAAAGTCCATAATTTTTAAGATCATTTGGCCACCAAATTAAGAACCTTATGAGACGGTTAGGTACATTCATAACAGTTAATGCCAAATATTACTTGCTTATTAATTTTAACTGATATGATATACATGACTATTTTGATGGTCAGTTTCTCACTAAAGATATTCTTTTAACATCATTAAGAAAATGAAGGTGCTATGCAAGACCATAGTTATGGAGGAGCAAAAATTTGTAACTTTGTAATGCGAAGACACCTAAGGACCCATGCATATATGGACATGTAATTTTATGCATAAGATGCATATTCAATATTTCCGTCACATCTTCAAACTCTTTAAATATAAAAGTCATAGCACTTTACTGGTTCAGTAAAATTGTTAGAATGCTCACCCCAGGCAAAAGATCCTCCCCAGCTTTCCGTAATAGAAGTTCCATCTCCTGAACCTGCAGAATCACAAAAGGCATTCATGTTTCCGAGTTAGCATAGGATAGGTTGAGGCAAAAGGATGATAATCAGACCTCATGGCGTGGAATCCTTTGCTTGATATCGTCAAAATATTTCAACCCTAACTTCTGGGAATTTGTCAATGAACTTTCATTCTTCAGATCATCTAGTGTTCGATAGCCTTTCTCGTACAGCTTCAATGCAGTAGCTGGACCAATACCCCAAACTTCCCCAAACAAAGTGATTGTCCGCACCTGAGTTAGATAACAAAGATATGGCCAAAAAACCATAAGCATGATTAAGATGAACTGAAGGGTTGAAAATGAAAATAGCTTCAATATCATAAATGTGTCTTCCCCGTAAATAGTTTGATAAAATACTAACAATATATTAATGACTATAGTTTGGAATTTTAGTTACAGGTATTCATAATATAATCAAATATGCAAAATAAAGCATTCAGAACTACAACAGTTTGGAATTTTAGTTTATTGAGAAGAGAGAACTCATGCAACACCTTTTCATCTGTTTCAAAGTGATCAAACTTAGATAGCTTCCCAGTTGTGATAATCTCCTGAATCTGCAAGCAAAGACCAATGATGTTAATGATTCATCAAGCTGATTAGATAAAAATGTCATTTTGTGCATAGAAATATACATGTTACTTCAAATGTAAATTGCAGTTCTAGTGAATAAGTCATTCTAGTACTAATTTTAAAGTTCCAACTTCCAAGTCGTGATGATTAATCTCTCAGCCTCGTATCATCCACATCCTTTAAGGAGAAGCATTCATGTAGCTTAGCTACTCAAGCACCAGACCCAAAGGCAACTAAACAAGAGAATGATATTGACACAGCCATGATTCATAAATAAGTACATTCCTGGTTGCATATACTTCAGAAAGTATCCAACATAGCTTTGCTCAGTAGTAAAAGAATGAGTCTTATTGGTATATTATATTGCTACCAGGTAAAATGAAATGAGAGGCATAAAACCACAAACAGTTGTAGAACATTGCGAATTCAAAGAGATGTATGTCTGCTTACATGATCTTGCATTGACTTTCCAATTGTAGGCAAGTCTTTGACTTGGTCAACAGTTTGAATTTTGTAAGGCAACTTCTCAATAACTGCAATAGCCTTGCAATAACTAAAAGATCTTCGGTCTTCCCCAAGTGCTTTAAAAAAATTCACCACAAGACATCAGATCCCCGACATAAGTAAATGTAATATGTAGTATGAATGCAAAGTTAAAGGTAATGAAGCCCCACCTCTATATATGTTAATGAGCTTTCCAAATAACTCAGTTATGTTCTGGTTCAAATCAGGTGGACTGTACGGCAAAGACTGCAATGTGTCAACTAGTTGTGTGATTAGCAAATACAAAAACTCAAACTAGTTGGCTATGATATCATTTGAGCATTAGTCAGGCACAATATAGTTATTAATGTAACTTTGTTATCCATTATTCTACCTCCCTTTTCCCTAAATTGATGTCATTCACTATGGCTGGCAGATATAATAGATAGTAAGAAGAATCCAAGTGAGATAGGGGATCAAGGAAGGGAGGGATGGGAGAGAATAAACAGAGATTATCACATACACACAAACTTTATATGAAATTTGATCTTACATCCTTATCAGAGCTCTTTGTGCTGACATTTACTGGACTTGAAATGTGCGATAAGTAGTCAGAACTTCTTGGACTATTAGCATCTTCCCTGCTTTCTGCACTTGTGTTTCTTGGGTCCTCAGAAGAGGATCTGATCTTTTTGCTATGCGATGGCTCATCTCCAGTAGAAATGTTTCCATTGGCTGATTTAGGAATCAAGGATCTTTCTAGTATACACTCTCCTGAATCCATTTCGAGCTTATATGAATCCTCAGATACTTTTTCTCCGAATTTTAAGCTATCCTCGAGCCATTTATATTGGAGAACATTCTGCAGCAAGTGGCAGCAATCATCATCACTACTTCAATTTCAAACAACCTTGTAAGAAGCTACTAAACCTCTAAAAGATGCACCTTGTTTTTAATACTCAAATCATGGCATAAACTTTTAAAATATGGAACCTAATTAGGCGACTATATATACAGCAAGTCTTGAACTTCAAACTCTCACTTCTAGATTATGCTCAATTACATCGGTTCAAGGCATAACCATAAAAAAATCATAGCAAACGAATAGAAAATTAAGCATACAACCTCATTAATTAGCCACAAAATTACATGTTCTTCTATGCCAGAAACAAGAAAAAAAGCATTACAGTGCTTCTCTTTTCCTATATAAACCTATCACAGATTCAAAACGAACAAATATGAAAAACAAACACATGAAAATCTTATAAAATTGAAAAGAGGAATTCAGAGACTCACTCCTTTGAAGCGAGCCAAGCGATCATTACCAACTCGTTGAAGAATCGAAGCAGAGCTCATAGCGAACACATGAGTCACCTTCTTGGTCAAGCGCTCTTCTATCCTTGCTCCCATTTGCACCAGCTTCTGCTTCCATATCTAATCCACCCCAAAACTCATCAATTAGAAACCTAACATTTACACACAAACTAACCCCAAAAGAGGTCAAATTACCCAGCACCGGAACCTGTAATCGGCGACTCTGAACCCCATTCTCGACCAGGAACACCACCATTTCAGCGAACATTCCTTCTGGATCGCAAGCCGGAGCTTGGTTCCTAGTTGCCTTTGGCGCCATTTTCTGTTCTCTGTCAAGTCTTCTAGAGCAAGCCAGAAATTAACCTCACTGTATCTATATAACCGCACGGCGCACGCAACATAAAAGCGATCCTTCCAACGACGGTTTTATAAGAAAACACGAGATTATTAATGACGCGTCCGTGAGCAATGTTTATCACAGTCATGTCACTCTAACATCAAACGACCTCCCCCAATTTTTTAATCGCTGTGAGGGGTTTTATCACCAAAACGACGCCATTGCTACCACCGCGCAGCTGACCGAATGATTCTTAATTGCTCAGCTCCTGTGCTCCATTTCTGCAGACCGAAGCTGCTCTCGCAACTGGGTCACTCCTTTTCTTCACCGGCGGCGTCTTCCTTGTGCTCTGTGTCCTCCTCTCCGGTTGGGTTCCGCTTGCTATGGCTGAACCAGGCTCGTCTCCGCCATGTCAGGGCGTTTGGGACCTCCCGAGCAGCTTCCGATACGAGTAGGATTGAAAATGATACGTTTTTGGCCGAAGATGGTGTGACGTGGACGTCCATAGGTGTATCCGAAAAGGTTGCTCGAGCTCTCACTGATGCCGGTATTGAGAGGCCGTCTCTGGTTCAGGTGCGCCATTTTTATTCGTTCATATACAATTAATTAACTTGAAAGTGATGAAAGATACTTCTTTTCAAGAAAATAGAGTACTCACTG
This sequence comes from Pelargonium cotyledonis, assembly GCA_036897625.1. NCBI lineage: Eukaryota > Viridiplantae > Streptophyta > Magnoliopsida > Geraniales > Geraniaceae > Pelargonium > Pelargonium cotyledonis. The sequence continues at coordinate 6,492 of JAYMTA010000924.1, forward strand.
AGAAGATCATGTAAATTTTCGATTTTTCTTTGCAGTTATAGAAATGTGGGTGTTAAATCTGTAATTTTGAGATTAAAATAGCAGAAATTGTATTTCTTAGAAGTTTCCCGATACAAAGTATCTGGATACAGAAATATTATAATTTTTGCAAATTGTATTTTTTTTCTTTATATTCTGTGAGCAATGAATGGGTTGTAGAGTATCTATATTCCCTCATAAATGAAATCAGGAATGTCTTAGATGTGATGTGATGTGAAGCTGCACATGATTGAATTTGAACGGAGTGGAATGTCGTAGTTCATTAATTGTGATTAGATTCTATAAGAATTTGAGAATTTTTTTTACACATGCCAATTCGTAACTAATGTAATGCATATTTTAGGAAGTAGGTCCAAAATGTAAACCTCATTTCTTAAATCTAGGATTGACTCTTCTTTTATTCAATTTAGGCTCACAAATCAGTGAGAGGTGAATGTACATCGTAAATTGAGTTAGAACTTAGAGCTGATAGGGCTCACTTTCTTATGCCAAGTTTTTCAACTATTATGCCATTTTTATTATTATATAGCAATAGTTTATTCATTGTGAATGCCTATCCTTTCTATCGTTCATAATTAAAACACGCCATTCTTTATAATTACTGGAGGTGCTTACCTTTATTTTTCTATAATCATAATTGACTTATTGATATATACTTATTTGCATTTTAGGCTGCCTGCGTACCATCTATACTTTCAGGAAAGGATGTGGTGATTGCAGCCGAGACTGGTAGTGGTAAAACTTATGGGTACCTAGCGCCTCTAATTGATAAGCTATGCTGTGCACATGATGATTCTGTGAATGCTGATCCCAATGAAGAAGTGACCCCACTCCGTAGAATTGCACTTGTTCTTTGCCCGAACATAATGCTCTGTGAGCAAGTAGTTCGAATGGCTTATAGCCTTCGCAATGATAGTGGTCAACCACTTCTCACAGTTGCAACTTGCGGTGGGAAACTGGTAATCATGTTTTAATCTTTCTTGTCATGCAGCACAGGATTTGTGCATTCATGTGGCAGTGTATGCTTTACTTAAATTTCCTATCAATATTTTGGAATTTGATTTGGAAAGAAACACTGACTGCAGGGATGGCCGGTTAAAGAACCTGATATCATAGTGTCAACACCAGCTGCTCTTCTGAATAATATTGATACAGATAAACGCTGTCGTATAGAGTTCATGCGTGGTGTAAAATATGTGGTATGTTATTTCTTTTAGCAGTCATCAGTGTCTATTTTGGGACCTTCAGGATTCATATACATGCAATAAAATATGGATAAAACTGAGAAAGTATGTCATACTCTTAAAAAGTTGTTTGTTTATTGATAGGTGTTTGATGAAGCAGATATGCTTCTCTGTGGGAGTTTCGAGAACCAAGTTATTCGTCTCATATCCTTGCTACGTTTTGATGAAAAGTTGTTGTCTCGGGCTAAAAGCTCCACACCTGAGAAGGTGATGGATTTGGATGATGATCCGCTGTTGCACATTGATTCCTTGGATGAAGAAGACATGCAAATTGAAATTAACTCAGAAGACGAAGAAGATTCTGAGGGTGATGCTGTTATTGATGACTTGCCAGAGAATATTGAAGCTGAATCTTCCCAGAGAAAAGACAGAAAAGACTGGTGGAGAGCAAGAAAGATCTATGATCGTAGTAAGCAGTATGTCTTTGTTGCAGCCACACTTCCATTCAATGGAAAGAAAACTGCTGGGGAAGTGTTGAAGCGCATGTTTCCTGATGCTAATTGGGTGACCGGAAACTATCTCCATTTTCACAACCCCAGGTACCACATTCTTTTCTGGCTACTGATTGCCATATAAGGACTGTTGTTGGCTTGCTTGCCATAAAATATAATTTTATGCTAAATTTGAAGTCTACTTATCTTTATTACAGTTTACAACCAATAAGTGATGACATATTGTTTGAAAAAACGAATATAAGTATACTCTTGATAGGAAACATAAGGTTTTTTTTTTTTTTTGTAAGTATATTTTATGCTCAATCAATTAGTCTTCAAGGGCAGATTGTTTCGACCCACAACCTCCACTAGAGAAGTGTGAAGCTTCAACCATTGGTTGTCCCCTTGGGTCTGGTTTTGAATCTTGAAGTACCATTTGCCAGTCAGCTCAAATTTATTGTTTTTGGTCCCTTTAGTAGTACAATGGATTTGTTGTGCATGTTGTTTGGGAATTCATTGGCTCTTTTTATTTCAGGATGGAGCAGAAGTGGATTGAAGTTTCAGTTGATACACAGGTCGATGCACTCATAGATGCTGTGAATCAAGGTTATGGATCTGCAATGTTGGATAATGGTGCGGATGTAAGTCGAATAATGGTGTTTGCAAATACTGTTGAAGCTGCTGAGGCAGTGGCAAAGATATTATCGACAGCTGGAATTGAATGTTATTGTTACCACAAAGGTCGCTCTTTTGATGAGCGTGAAAAGGCTTTAGTTGATTTTGAAGAGAAAGGTGGCATTCTTGTGTGCACAGATGCGGCTGCACGTGGTATTGACATCCCAAATGTCTCATATGTTATTCAGGTAGTGCTTCTCATTTTACCATATCAGTTTTGTTAGTGGTTCATGTATTATTAATATCGTGGCTGCCAGAAAATTCTTGTAAATACAGAAGAGAAGGGGCAGGGACGAAAAATATTAGTTTGGAAATAATTGTTGAGAGAGAAAAAACTAATAAGTTATGCAAGTTTGTGCATGCATGAGGGTATGGGGTGTGTACAAGCTACTTGTCATATTCAAAGAAGTGCACATCTTAGTGAAACTTGATTAATGCATTCTCGTCTATGGTCTCTCTCTGTCCTCTCGCTATTAGGTTTTAGAATCTAGCATGAAAAGATTTATGTAAAGTTTATATTGCTGCAGGGGAAGTGAAAAGATCAACCATGATTGTCTATTGTGAAAAACATTATTGCGTAGGTGAAACTTGACTTCAATAGTCTGTGCTACAGATGATGGTAGAGAAAAGAATCTCGTATTTCTCGAGTAGATAAATAAATCTAGTTATCGCACTGATCAGTTTTGCTGCCATATATAATCCATAGAAACCACCACGAGATAAGAACTTGAAATTGGTATTTGCCAAAATCGGCAAATACAAATATGTAATTATAATGATATCTATTAGCTAGATTAGAAATTGAAGTAATGATATATGAAATAACTTGTTCATTGCAGGCAGACTTTGCTACCTCTGCTGTAGATTTTTTGCATAGGATTGGCCGGACAGCTAGAGCTGGTAAGTATGGACGTGTCACAAGTCTGTACACTGAATCAGACCGGGATCTTGTTGCTACAGTTCGTCGTGCAGGCGAACTTGGACAGCCTGTGGTAATTCTTTGAACTTTCAACAATTAGTTCTCTTTCCTGGTTATTTTCTCTTTTTTGTAAGTTTTAAATGTAACTTTTCTACTTAAGTACCATGGATGAAAAGTTTTCAATTGTGCAAGTTATGAACTTAGGTGGATATTAGTATTTTAATGAACTGCATAATTGATGTATTATTTGTCTTCTCCCTGCTAGTGAACTTGTTGTGCTTTTAAACTGATGTGTGGGTTGTCTTTTGTGGTTGTAGGAGGCTGCATTTAGCAGGAAAAGAGGCTTCAGAAACAAGCTTAAGAAGTTGAGGGGTAATTTTATACATTTATAATTTTTATTTGCCAAATTTTGTATACGGGTGTACTCAAATACATGAACAAATTTTGTAGTGGGTATCCACCTTTCATCTTCACTTAGGGTTCCAAAATAATTTGACATTAGCTGATAATTTCTACTGTTTGATTATTTCAGTTTTGATAATTATGAGTTTGAATGCGCATATGTCAGGTTTAAGCAAAACCAGCAATGCATTATTTGTGGAAGAGGGTGCAAAAGCATAAAGGCCGCAAGGATGGAGACACTGTAACAGCTGGTCATATATTTTGTAAAGAAAATTATTATTTTTTTCTTTTGTTCCTTTCTAATTATTACCTATTTTGCTTTTAGGAGAAGTGCAAAAGCGAAAACTAAAAAAGAAATATTATTATTATTCTTTTGGCAAACTATGTTTGTTCTGTTGTCTGTTTCTTTACATGGAGGGTTCATTCTATTTTATTTGAACTTCTATCAACATAAAATAACAACTCTCTCTATTCAAGAATCTATTAGTAAATGATCAAATGATAATCCCTTTTTCAATCGTACTATGATGCATTCTTTATTCGATGCCTCAAATGTAAAGCAGATTATGTCCCGGGCTTAAATTATAAGTGAGAGTTTGAGATCAATATCACCAGACACACTCCTACAATAGTTCAAGATAGCTTAGGATCTTAGCTGATGAAATACGAAAAGTTTTCATAGCTTTAGGTTTAGCTTGCCAAAAAAAGAAAGTAACTGTAGACAACAATTTCAAGTTGTTGGTTGGAAGAGAACAAAAGTACTGGGGTACTTTTATGATGATTGATTTTCATGTGCTTACTGTTCTCTGCACCCAGTTTTTTCTTTAGTGGCTGCAGCTGTTTAGGCTTCTTCTCATGGTAGGCCCACGGGCTTTCTCTGGTACCAGGTTTTTTGGCTGTGGCTGTGGCTGTTATGGCTTTTCATGCTTAGACCTTGGGCTCTCTAGAGGACTGCATAAATTTTCTTTCAGTCTGTTTTCTCATAGCTCCATTGATATTTTATTGGTGCATATATGTTTACCATCTGCTAAAATTTTGTTTGATTTTGGAATATCTCATGAACTGCCAAAAAGGTCTTTGTTATATTACTAGAACTATAAGATTCTGCTGGTGTCTCGCGCTATTGTATTGATTTTTCAGCATGCGCATCTTTCTATCACACGCACATAACATAGAAAATAACATAGGATTCATGATTGGATTATGAAACATAGGAAGATAAGATAGCATTGTTAACATTGGTTTTGCATCATAACCAGTAGTGTTTGAACACGAATCACTTACTCAGTTTATGCATTTCAGTTTCTCCACAAATTCATTGATAAACTTATCAGAGCTCCCTCCTTCACTTATTGCCTCCTTAGCTATCTCCTTCCATTTACTTGAATTCTTCTTAATCACTTGGCTTCTCTCTCCTTCCATCACTTCCTTCAAGCACCTCACAAGCTCTTCCCTGCTCACAACACCGTTCTCGTCCTCCTTAGCCCTCACCCCGACTTCCCAAATATCCTCCACAAACTTCGCATCAGTGAGCTGATCAGCCCACTGTGGTACCCCCACCATTGGCACTCCCAAGCTCAACCCTTCAAGGGTCGAGTTCCACCCACAGTGTGTCACGAAACACCCTACAGCCTGGTGTGCCAGCATTTCCAGCTGGTTGCACCACGACACAATCAGACCCTTCCCGTTAGTTGAATCCGTGAACCCATCCGGCAGTTTTTCACGCTCAGCTTCTTTTAACACCCAGAGAAAATCAAGTCCACTTTCCTTCAAGCCCCAAGCAATCTCCTCTATCTCTTTTGTTGTCAAAGACACCATGCTTCCAAAGGACAAATACACCACAGATTTTTCTGGTTTTGTTTCTAGCCATTTGATGCACTCTGCTCCGAGCGGCTTCCACAGGCTTGCTCCATACCCTTTGTCCCCCTTAATCCTCCCGTCTAAGTAAGCTGACGGCACCATTGGTCCGACCAGCTTCATTGTCCAAAAGTCTGATATAGACTTAGCTTCCTTTTTAGACACAGAACAAGAACATGTTTTTAACACAAGTTCAGTAACAGTAAAGTAGTGTATGTAGTAATGCATTTTTTGTTACCTCGCCTTCTATTCCTTCAAATGTGTTGATAAATAACCAATCAGCCTTGTCCAGGTTCTGGAACTGACCCAGCTTCATAGCCAAGTAAGCCGGGTAGCTCTCTGGCAGCTTCAGGAAATACGGCAAGTCCAGGTAGTTCAACGGAGGCAAGTGAGGTATGATCAGAGGCGTATCTTGCTGCTTCACCGGCAGAGCAAGCTGGCCGGCATGAATGCGGCAAAATATGCTGCACACGGTTGCTGAGTTCGTGAAAAACGAAGCTCCATAGATTCCATGTAGCTTGGCCACATCAAGAGCCCATGGAAGGAAAGAATCATAAACAACACAGTTTACAGGAGAGCCAGAGTCTTTGAACTCTTGAATGAGCTTCGACAGAGTTCTTGACCCATTTTCTCTAAATGAGGTAAGATACAGATCCTCCTTCCCGGCTTGAGCAAACCCGCCGGCATCGAAGCCGTCAGAGACTGCCTCGACGTTGACGTCGGGCGAGCAAATGGAGTGGACGGGGGAGCGGGTGGGGGGGATAAAGGCGCTTTGCCCCTTTGGACGCCTTGGGAGGCCAAGCGTTTTGCGAACTGGAGGAGAGGGTTGATGTGGCCTTGGCTTGGGTACGGGACCACTATGACATGAGCTCTGTGTTCTTGCGCTTCAACCATGTTGTTGGCTAATAATCTTATGTTCCTCGTCTCCTTAAAATCTGGTTTTAATAGGCGAAATCGAAGGAAAGAAAATTGAAATATAGCAGAAATAATGAAAAACGTGTGTTAGTTTTCTTTTAACACTCTCAATAATGCGTAAAGTATAATGAAATAGTCTTCGGTGCAATTGAACAACAATTTCGAATTCAATTTTGCAGGTAGTGCACATGTTGCGAAACACATGTGCCATTTGGGCCCACGTCACGCACATGGTTGAATGGAAAAGCGAAACGTTGCGGTGCAGTGGGGTCTTTAGAGTCTGAATGGTTTTGAGAGGATGGTTCTACAATCTTCAAAAATTTACGGCTATAAGGAAGCATTTCGTACGTAAGTTAATTTCGTGATTTCGATAGGGATTATAATTAGTCTAGATGTTATGCATCTTTATTGACTAATTATAATCTCGCCAGATCAAATATTGACCTAAAATACATGCAGTGTCAATATCTTATTCTTTTAATTATTTTATATTTATCTTCGTAAACTTTTTGAACTTATTTCTCAAGAGGTTTTATTTTTTGCTTCAATAATTTTTTATTCTCTCTAAATCATGAGCTTTCTGAGCGGGTCTGCATACTTATGGTTGGCACTTCGATGGTAGGTCAAATTAAAACTTATCTATCTCTACAAAGATGTGTTAAACGGAGATCGAACGCAAACGTTATTCTCACTCACGCAACTTGTATTGCCAGCTGCGCCGCCACTCTTAGGTCTTACTAATTTTTCATTACTATAGTTTGTGGAGTGTGTGTAGTGGCGAGTGTTGGGCCTCCTCGTATGCAAATGTGGATGATTGTGTTGTTCCAAAGGAAATGCAAGTTGGAACATGCATGCTTTTGACTCGGACTCAGACTCAGAGCAATAAGTTGGTCCCTCCAATAATTAAGAGGGTGTTTGGTTGGACTTATAAACTGGTCAAACATGTTTATAAGCATTAAAATAGTTTTTTTTGTCTAGTTACATGTTTGGTAAATTAAAAAAATGCTTATAAACTCATACTTATGGGCCATAAAAAATAAATTGAGGATACCCAATTTCTCATTTTCCAGCTTACAAGCCCACCTAAAAAAGCCAGTTTGACCATTAAAAAATCGTTTATGCCCTTGTAGTTTTAATGTGATAAAAACAAAGAGAAATTCATAACATTTTTTTTTATATCATAACTATGTATTTTAATTTTCAATTTTAATATTTTGTTAATATTCTCGTGCATTTGTCTAAAAAAACGTGATTATATAAATAAAAATGTTACCTAAAAAATATTGATAATGTCTTTTATAGTCAATTTAACATTATAACTTGTTTATCAGCACTTCTTACAAAACAATTAAAGTACTTATCAGTAATTTTTTACTAAATAAGTAATATTTTATTATTTAAAAGAGTCGAGCACATTATTGCTTATCAGCTCTACCTGCTTATCAATTATATTTGAGCTAAACACCTCTAAGTGAATGAGAAAGAGCTTTAAAAATTGAATCCAAAGCCTATAAACCTCAATTATTTAGGAAAATAAGTTTCACATCTAACTGATGAGTTTTATTGGTTTTTGGCATCCGCAGAAGATGAGAGACATTTTTCCTCCACACATTAATATATATTCCAAGTAATCAAAATTCTCAAGTGTCAATTCAAGAGATAAAGATTAAAAAAAGAAAAAAGAAAAAAAATTCGTACAATAGCTGCAATAGTTGTACTCAATTACGTCAAGTTTGTAAGAACATACTACCGTGTGTGGATGCGAAATTGTGGATGGTATTTGAATGACAATAAAAAAATATAAGAAGAAACTTAACATTATTTTACAACTTCCCGCACTTTCAAAATATCAAACCGTCACCTAAGTTTAACGGAATATACTCTATAAATTTATCACAATTACGATACATAACATAATATTTTTTTCTTTACATCTAAACTGTTAAAAATACCATTTGAATTGGTTTTTACTTATGTTTATGGTTTTCTTTTCTAGAGAAATGAGAAATGCAGTCAATTTATGAAGTAATGTACTCCATCCGTCTCAAAATAAGTGTCTTGTTTGTCTAAATTTTTTGTCCCAAAATGAGTGTTTTGTTTCTATTTTTATGCTATTATATTAGTGTTATTTCTATATTACCCTTATTATTTAGGCACATGGACAAATCTGCACATGTGGTGTAAGTGGAGAAAGTGAGGGTTATATTGGAAACATACTAAATTATCTTGTAATTTTTAATTTTTACAAAAAATGAAAATAAGACGCTCATTTTAAGACGGAGTGAGTAATAATTATACAGCAATGATATTAGTGCATATAGATAAATGCATGTTAATTGCACATAAATGATGTGTAGCATTTTTGTGCCCCATTCATTCATGATTGAGCTTGAGCCTTCACTTTTCAATGCAGTACTCTCCTTTTATGTACTTTGGCCTACCAATCCATTAACATTTTTGCTTTGCATTTAATTCAGAATTAACAAAAGTAGACAACACACACACAACACAGAGACTCTACTGATACTGATACTGATACTGATACAATTGAAACAAGCTTTGATGCTATATTACAAACACATATTAACCTTAACCACAGCTAAGCTAGTAAAGATCTTAATTAACATAGCTAAATGTTTTAAGGGCACTTGGTCTTGTTTCCATGGGTGGTCATGTCAGTGTAGCAGCTCCCACAGATCTCTCTGTTCCCAGAAGTGCCTGGAGGGACACACTTGCACCTCATGCAACATGTCCCACATGCCCTCTTGCACAGGTTTGGCCGTGAGTGCAAGCTGCACCTTGACCTGCACAGCTCTCCACAATCTGCACATTTAACAATCCTCAATATTCAAACCAATCTCACCAACCCATTTTTCGTTAGCTCAAGAACAACACACATACCCATTAAAGGCAAGAGCTTTCTGTTGGCACCACCTTTCACCACCTGGATCTTGGTGGCTTGCTCTTCAATCTCTGCATCAGATGAAACCTGCACATCAAAATGATCAGAAACTATATAGCTACAAGCCTAAAACAGGTCAAGAAACAGAGCACTCTGTTTCAGTACCAACCTGGGCTATGCAGATGACCAGAACCAAACCAAGAAGAAGCAAACGTGAAGCCATAGCTGTCAAGAAGAAGAAGAAGAAGAAGAAGAAGAGTAATTTAATCTTCTTCACTAGAAGTGGCTTTATGTAGCCGTTTTCTTGAGGGCATTTTTTGCGAAACCACCCTTGTCCCCCACGCTTATTTACAGATCAGTCCTCAGTTTGGCACGAAAAAACTAGACAGTATTTGGACTGGAGTGATGATACTTGGCTAGAGCAGGAACAGTTACGTGTAACAATTGTTTCTCGTACTAGTGTTTTTTGAAATCTCCAACGGTAGTGATGCTGTGGCAGCTCAAAAAGGCTGCCACTAGTGCATCAATCTTGAATTCTTGATCATCATCATCATCATCATCAAGAATCAAGATATATATGGCCATAACCAATTATTTACAGTTTTCTGCAGTTTTTAGAGCTTGATTGATCATTCATTGTTAATGGTTTACAACTGGAAATTGTGTTCTCAGCCTATAAAAATATGAGAGAAAGAGAGTATTTATTTATTTATTTTAATGCAAGTTGATGGGTATGGTGGGGGACAGGACTGTATTGTCTCTCTGCAGTATCTTCACATACAAGAAAATTAAGATTATGTAGAAGATGGACCATCTGATAATGTTGTTACTCTCTTGTATAATTCTAGAAATTTGCATGAAACTCAGAGAATAAAAGATGGATGATTTTGATAAAATGGTAGAAACCCACATCCCAAGGTTGGAGACAAAGCTTTAAAATGGAACATTGTGGTGTCTTCTATCAACCTTGGATTGTAGTATCATACATGGGACATTATAGCATTTACCAACTTCAATGTTTAGATTTTTATTGTTTATGAAAGAAAATTTGCAGACGATTCTTTCGCAGATTCATGAAAACCTCAAGAGACGGGAATCTTGTAAATGCATGTTTGGACAGTGAGCATTTACCAACTTCACTGCTAGTTATTCTTAGTGTCGTCATTTCACAACATGTACATGCAGACACGAAATTAACGTGTTTGGGCTCACATTATAATAGTGTCGATCGTTTGTGTTGAAATACTCAAGTACTCTTGTTGTATCATGCACATTTATGAGTCTATGTATACATAATTCATTATAATGTGTCAAACATCAGACGTGTTGGACAACGTCATGTCAAATATGATAGTTCTATAATGTAGAATGTGTCAAGTCGTGTTCGTGTCAAAAAAATCTATTTAGTTGTCGTGTCGTGTTCGTGTTCAATCATTCAGTGTGATTACTTACAAAATGTGTCGTGAATTGTCATCTTTTATCTCTTTTGCATAGCATCTTATGTGTACAAGTGATCAAGTGAACAAGATGGAACACAGCTAGCAGATATATAAAGAGAGAGTAGAGTTGGAGTTTGGATAAATGAGAGGAAAAGAGGAAGACAAGTAGCAATCACACTCACAACTTGTCCTTGTACTGAAGCATGCTACACCAAACACTGAAAAATGATGAAATGAATCCATCATATCTTTAGCTGTCTTCACTCATGCACCGACCATCTTGGTTCTTGTAGTTATATATAGAAATATGGATTGTATATATTATGTGATCATAGCATTGAAAAGATTTGTATGTGCTGCATCATCATGAGTTCACTGTGTCAAATGAGCAAGTTCAGTCTCTAGATTAAAATTTTGAATTTACAGGGAAAAAGGTTGATGTTGAACTTGTTTTCAACTATAATTTTTTTGGTGTTCAAATCAACTGAGCGTCGTAAAAATAGATGAGCCATAAAAACTTATTTTAATAGTGATTGATGCTAATATGTTATCAAAAGATAGAATACTTTAATAGATTAAGGACAATTCGAAAAACCTAAAAATGCGTGGAAAAAACATCTCACACCGTTGAAAGAGAATTCCACCCCAACAAACGTGCTGGTGGAAGCCTGGCCCCTTAGGGAAAACCAAGCTCCCCTTGGTGAGCAAATTGTCTCATCGTTGCATCATCAATGTCTCAGCCTCAGAAGCCATGCAATGGTATATATATTTCTATCTAAATAGACTCCTCCTCCACTCAAACTAAACAAATGAGCTCTCGTTACACTTTTAATGTCGCAACCTTAGAAAAATGTCACATAATTAATAACTCGTCAAATGAGTGTATTTTGTCCATTTAAGAAAAGGCAGTCATATTGCACCATCAATGTCGCTGCGTCAGAAGCCATGTCGCAGCATCGCTTTCCAAACAAGCTATAGGTGCTCCCATTGGACCTACCATGTCTTGGCCTTAGAAGCCTTGATCAAAACCAAATTTGCTCACTTGTCTCTCGTCTATCACGTTCCTCGTTCGTGCATCCTTCAAGACTATCATGGAGACCCTAATGGGTTCCAAGAGAAGCTCCGCCCCAATGAGGACCATAACATTTAACTTCAACCAGACTATTCCAAGTCACAAGAATTGTTCTCATCACTTTTTCTAAACACTTAAGTCTCCAAAGTGCCCCTAAAGGCTCCCCACCCTAGCTACAAGGTCACCTCCAAGACTTTCCATCTCTCCAAGTCACCACCAAGACCTCTCACCCACTAGAAAACTAAAATACTACTCGAAGCGGGAGAAGCTCCAAAGACTTCACTCCATTCCTTCGGATTTCCTCGTCTTTCTTTACGCAACCTTTTAATATGTCTATGAACTTTGGCCATTTATCCCCACCCTTTTCCTAACAAGCTAATAAACATTACATCACAAACTCAAACCTACAGCTGTTCTTTTCTTGGTAACATTCGTAACATGCACATAAATACCCACCAAACTCAGCCTCTTGTAAGCATCGACGACAAAACAAACGATGAAACTAAACCATAGCACGAATCTGAAGCGCATATTATACGTTGCACACATTGGTAACAACAAAATCATACCTATTTAAACACTAAAACACAATTTCAAACACCAAATTCAAGAACCAACTCATTTTCTCATAAGCCATGGCTTCACACAACCTCCTCCTCCGTCTCTTCCCTTCGCTGTTCGCTACTCTATACGCCGCCTCCGGCGTAGCCTCCGCTCCGGATAACATGATCCCTTTCGCTTGCATTCCCGGGATCATCTTCCCGCCATGCGAGGCCAAGCTCTACCACATCAACAAACCAGGAAGGAAACTCCAGAAAGAGCAAATCGCTTTGTTTTACAGCGTAGGCACTCCCCAAATCAGTACCATAACTCACGGAACCAACCAGGACTTCCTTATCACAACAACTTGTACATGCAGCAACGTTAACGGAACTAAAGGCTACTTCTACGAGGCTCCTTACTTTGTGCAGCCCAAGGACACGTTTTTCGGCGTTTCGGAGACCATTTACAGTGGCCAAGCTTGGGATGATGGGAATGAACAAGGTAAGTTCATTGCGGGAGATGTGGTTCCGATGAACCTTCTTTGCGGCTGCGCCGCCAAGAATGTGGTGACGTATACAGTTCAGGCGGGAGATACGTTGGCGAGTATTGCGACTCTGTTGTCTTCTTCAGCGGATGAGATTCTGAGGGTGAACAAGAGGCTGATTACAGACCCTCATTTCATAGAAGTTGGTTGGGTCCTCTTTGTGCCAACCAAGATATAATATGAAGTGGTCATTTGACATTTCATATAGTACAAAATAATGACAGAATCAAGCAAGCTTCTAAGTCCAAGCTGCTCTGTTTTCGGTCTTTTTATACTCTGTTTTAGTGTCTACTGTGGTTGTTTCTACGTGTAACCTATCATGCAATACAATGAACTTTATGTCTAAATCTAAAGAAATATAACAAATAATTCTGAAAAAAAAATGAGAATGAAGCATTTGGGTCCTAAAGTGAACACAGTAGCAATTAGAACATGAAGTTTGATTTTCAGATAGTCATTAGTTCAAATTTTATTTGACAAGAATAAAAATTTTCTCTAAAGAAAAACAAAAATTCAGCATTATCCATTTCAGACCCAAAAAAGCACTCTCCATGACTACTTTCATAATAATAAAATCTTACAAAATTCATCAAGGCAGAGCCACATATCCAATTTTGCACTTGTGGCTCCACCTCTGCTACCACCAAATGCATTTCTTAGTTTTTAATTCTTCTAGAAAAAAACGTTTACTTCCTTTTCACACATCTCATATACATGATCTTTTGCATCTGTGAGAGCACTCTGTACATTGAAAAACATAGGTGCAATGAGATTCAACATAAAGCAACCTGGCAAAAACTACAAGGTGAACAAACAATGGCAGCAACATTACCTGTCCAAATTTCGTAAGGAAGTTGTTCGCAAGGTTTAAGGACGTGATTGCTACATCTTCATTAGCCTTGAGTGCTTGGGCGATAGCAAAACCCCCGTCATCCTGCATGCAAAACCAATATGAAATTTGGGAAAAGTATAACCAAGTTGCGAGCAATAAGTTCAAGATGACAATAGGCAAAAAGTTTATACCCTTATTTCATTAAATCCTAAATCTACTGAAGTCAAAGTTTCATTAACCACTTTCAAGCTTCGAGCCAGGTGTACTGCACCCTGTAAACAAATAATAAACAGGGGGAAAAAATGTAGCATTAGATTGGTGCCCAAAATGGTTGGAATGTAGAATGGGAACAGCATAATTGAGAGGAACTAACTTCATCTTTAAGTTCATTTGCCCGCAAGTCGAGAACTGATATAGTATTATTATATTTCAGCATATCAGCCACAAACTCTGCACCTTTTGCCCCTATCTGCAATACGTTAACGTATAACATGGTGTCAAAAGAATTCTGACTGAAGAGTGACAGACTTGATAACATGAGCTTATTCGAGTTATTATGTACACATACAAAAATAGAACTTTACAGATTACCTTACACCAACCAAGCTTAAGGGTCTTTATGTTCCCATGAAACTTGAGAACTTCAGATAAAGCTTTTGCTCCATCTGGTCCAATAGGGTTATAACCAAGTTCCAACTAAGAGAGAGAGAGAGAGAGAACCATGTTACCACTTAGAAGGTTGAAACGTGATATAAGTGATGATAGAGGGCTTACTGTTGTAATAATAGAATTATCTTTCAAAACCTTCACGATGGATTCAACGCCCTTGGCATGAATGTTGTTTCCTCCCTGTACGGATTTTCGTTTAGAAATGCTTATCTAAAGTTCAATATAATATGATGCATTTAAAGGAGATAAAAGTATACTCCTTACTAGATCTAGAGTTGTTATGGAACGGTTGTCCTTCAAAGCATCTGCAATCTTTTCAGCTCCCTGAAGATAAAATGTTTTCAAACAAATTATATTCCAAGCAAGATCCCCACAATTTCATTGCGACATTCCCAATACGAATATAAAGCTTGTCAATATTTAACTACTAATGCTTAAATATTGAGAAGCTTATATACCTCATCCCCTATGTCGTTCATGTACAGATTGAGCCACAACAAGGCCTTGCTCTTCTTCACATATGAAGCAACATGAGAGGCACCTTTTGAGCTAATAGAGTTATTGCCAATATCTAGAAGTACAAGTTTCACTGAAAGAACAAATTCACACGTCAGTTTTTCAACTATTCATAGGATTTCACATAAGAGACAGTAAAGGTAAATAACTAAAATCGTAACATTACACAAGGCAAACTACATACCTTTACGTGAAGATAAACTTGACATTAATGCACGGATACCTTCATCTCCTATAGAATTCCCATGCAGATGCAGTTCCTGTACATAATTCTTCGTTTAGCCGTCAATGCTATGGTCATTGAATATGACCACCTGAATGTCTACATCAAGCCTTATGATGCTTTTAACAGCCCCGAATTATCAAAATTCTATGGCTCAAAATAGTCAAATTAATCTTCATTATCATTTTTTAAAAATCTTTAAGTTTAACTTCAGATCTCTGTATAATTTCATCAATATCTTGGGTACAACTGAATGCAAGACAAAGTAAATAACCATAACTAATATCATGCCCAAAAAAAAAAAAAAGCCAAGCAATGGACTAAAGCTACTGGAGAAATACAGAAAAGAAAGAAAAAGATGTACAGAAACTGAAGCGTGATAGAACATGCCAATTATCACAGATATATAAATCATGGAATCACTGAGGTTTAAATCCAGTTGCAGGTTTGCTATTTTCAAAAACAATCTCTCTCATCATTATTACTTCCTATATTTTAAGTAGTTGATTTTTTTTACTTCCGCAGCCAGAGTCCTAAAATGAGTGCCTACTTCCCATTTTGGTAAAATTAAGGATAAGTTAGTTAGAATTATACTTTTTTTTAGCCATTCTAACTAACTTATCTAAGGATCTGTTGGTAATTCATGCATAATTAACTACCAAAATAGGAAAATGGAAACTCATTTTGGTACGGAGAGAGTATTAGAAAATATGAAATTTTGTTTCAACTCCTAGTATGTAATAAATGATGTGCAATGTAGACCTGGTTTGGTACTCGTTATATATCTCGTATTGGATGGGACATGATATCCTACACTTACATGGGATTGTTAATATTTGAGGAATATAACAAGCCGATGAAATACCAACACCTGAAGGGAGGCTTGAACCTAAGACCTCGGGGGGACCAAGCGCCTTAAACCACTTGCCCCAATCACCTAAATGCTTAAAACCTATGTTGGACAACTATCCCTTCTTTCTGGGGAATTTATCAACTGTCACTGGCAGTTTTAGCTACCTTAACTGGGTACGAATAATGAGTTCCTGATGTCCAAACATACCAATGTCCAGTTTTTCCTTTTCTTTTTCTATAGTTACCATGACAGTGTCTTTCAGAGGTCATTAAACTTATTCATCATGGAACAGAAAGAATAAAAGTCATAGTATAGAATTTTGTACCCTCAATGACTTGTTTGCCTCAAGCCCTTTAGCCAAAGCATTGGCACCCAGAGCACCACCATAATTGCCACTTGTATGATA
>JAYMTA010000925.1:0-22968 GCA_036897625.1 Pelargonium cotyledonis
ACTGCCAAGAGCCGCCGCCGCTGCTACTAGTATTCTCCAGAAAACCCTCCGTCTCAAGACCACCCGCTGCCGGAACTGCTACTTTCACTCACCGCCGCCGCCCGCAATACGCGGGAAAGTCCGTAGGGTTTCGCACATACTAAGAATAATTAATGTTGATTAAGGAGTGTCTAATTAATTGAATTGGATTGACACAACACAACATGCATGCATTAACAAAATTTTGTACGACAAGACTAATCATATAAAGAATATTAATTAAGATTGGTATTTAGACCTACTTTAAAAGGTAAAGACCTAAAAACGAAGTAGGTTATATATGCTTCTACTAATTACTATTAATTGGTATACTTTCTCTCATTTTATTAATTCATATCATTAATCTTTGGATTTATATACATATATGTCTATTTCTTCACCATTTTATACTAAACCATCAACTCATCTTTAGTGTTTTTAATTAAATTAAGCTTTTATTTAGCTTCACTAAAAACTTCAACTTGTCTTTTGCTTCATGGTAGTGTAATAAAGTGAATTTGTTTGCTATTTGTCTTACTTTTAATTAGTTCCTTTATCTTTTACTCTTTTGGTGGATGCGACCCTAACTTAGCAACGAAACACAAAATTAATTTCTTCAATTATTTATGTCTCACCTTTTTTCATTTAGGAGGTGTTTGTCTTTATATAGCCCACAAATTAAAGGATTAGAGTGAAGTTTAATCTAGCTTATGCGGTAAGCAATCTAATATACACTTACTCATTTTTGTTGTCTAATGTAGATGTTTAGCTGAGCTGAACATTGTCAAATAAGAATGTGTGAGTTTTTTTTATTTCAATCGTTCTAGGCTCTTGGCTGGTATCTGCAAAATCTTGTGATTTCTTTAGGTATAGGTCGAATGCAATTATTATCCGGTTTACGGTTTATGACCTGCTCCTTCACTCAGGGTTTATGACTAGTTTTCGTCTGATTTGATGTCTTCACTTAGTCGGACAAGATATAACCAATAAATTAAAAATTGTCATAGAAGAATGTGTGACTTTTTAGTCTAACCCGTTTTAGACCCTCGGCTAGTTTCGTAAGATCTTGTTATCCTTCGTTTTTCATGATATAAACCGAATGTCGTAGTTTTCACACGTTTTACAGTTCAAGACTATTCATGATCAGAGTTTAGAACTTGTTCTTACCCTTCCCATGAATGTGATAGGGATCCATAACTTAGACTGATAGTTAGTTAATTACATATTGCACAGTTGGGACCAAACACTATTTTAATTTTTTTGAGTGAGATAATATAGTTTCCAATATAAAATTATGTATTTATTTGACTTTGTCATGTTTTTGAGCAAAAAATTTCATGACTTGTATATAATAGGATGGAGCAGTTGTTTTAGCTAAAATCAGGAACAGACAGAAACATGAAAGACTATTATTAATTGAATCCAGAAATAATAATTAGCGACATAATGTATATGAAGTCTGAAATCCACATGAAAATTCATGTACATGCATGCAGTTTCTCTGATAAAAAGCAAAATAAAGCAAAGTGGAGGATGTGGGGTTGGACCCTTCTCAGCCGTCCGATCTTGGGACACAGATCACATTTTCACATCAATTATACTTATTAGATGCCTATGGTCGGTTGCCACGTCATACCCTGACCTTCTGGGTCCCACCATTCCATAACTCACTGAACATTTCCACGCCAAATTTGTACGGCGACGGTATATATAGAAACCAGATATATCCCCCGCCGGCTCCGGCGAGCCCACCAACCACATGGAAGCGATTCCTTTTTATCAATGTTTAGATAACATGTACTGCTCTGCTTCGAGATTCGTAGCCAAGTTCGAGGAAGTTTAGTGTCAATTAGGACAACGTCCAACATGGAATTTCAAATTTGAATTTGAACTTGTGTGTACATATTCATAATTGAATGCAACCAAATTCAATTCGAAATCCGCATTGTCACCTCTAACCAGAAAAAGTACGAGTCTGAGTTGATTTTGACGAAAGTGAAACATCTCTTCACTAAAAACTGAGGATGATTACAATGGAGTTGTAATACAAGAAGTTAAAAATTTCACATACTATGTGAGTGCGATACTACAATTGTTAGCCCTTCTATCCTCGTTTTCCACTCAAATTTTCATGCCTCTGCCTTTTCTTTTCCGGTATCTGCTTCTTCGAATCCCACGCAAACAAATCATACTTACAGGCTAGGCAAGTGATCTTCCACCTCCCTCTTCCATTTATCCGACGAAACCAAGCGAACGAAATAATAATACAAAAATTAACCTCAGCCATCGCCGGTATGCACCACAGATCCTGGTCCAGATTCCTGCATCTGAGCTTGAGTTTTTGCCTGAGCCAGCTTTTGTTGCTCAACAAACCTGCTCATGCGCTCAAGCAACTGTGCAGCTTTTCGCTTGCCCCTGTCCGTGCCATTTTGTGCCAAATCTATTAGCGGACCCATCACTCCAAGCTCTTGAGCCCGTGCAATATACTGTGGATCTCCAGAACAGAGGTGCACCAATACTGCGACTGAGTTCTCCCTGTTTCGTGGGGATCCATTCCCGATAACCTCTACCAAAACTGGCACCGCCTCTGCAGCTCCAATGGCTGCCTTCCCTTCTGGGGGGCTAGCCAGTATGGCTAATATGGCCAGTGCCTCATCCACCATTCCACCCCCGGGTTCTGTCAGCAGCCGCATCAATGTAGGCACAACACCAGCTCTCACTGCCCTTCCCTTGTTCCCTTGGTAAATGCACAAATTGAATAGTGCTGTCGCAGCATCTTTCTTTCCCCTTTGGTTGCCATCGCTCAGTAGCGTCACAAGTGGCGGGATGGCCCCTGAAGCGCCAATTGTTACTTTATTTCCATCCACGACTGAGAGACTGAATAGGGTAGCTGCTGCATTTTCCCGAGCTTCCATGCTCCCCTTCCTGAGCACGTGAACTATACCAGGAACAGCCCCACATGATATGATGCTTCCTTTGTTATCCTCACATATGGAGAGGTTGAGGAGTGCTGTAACAGCATGTTCTTGTATGCGGGAGTCTGGTGTTGAAAGGAGGCCCACAAGTAGAGGTATAGCACCAGCTTCTGCAATTGCCACACGATTATCTGCATTGCGCTTGGCAAGAAGACGAATCTCACAAGCAGCAGATAGCTGGTCTTCTGGGACGCCAGAAGTGAGCTTGCAGAGGAGATTATCGATCTTGGTACGTTCAGCAGGTGAGCAAGCAGACATGGTCTTACTAGGTCTAGAACTGCTGGGTCGTTTTGGTGGTTCAATACCATTTGCTTCACACCACTGGGCAATAAGACTACGTAAGACATAGTTTGGGGTAAGAGCATTGCTGGTGAGAGTCTGTTGTGTCTTTGGACATGTCCCATGCCCAGCTTCCAGCCACTTCTCAATACAAGCACGTTCATAGGTCTACATCAAAGCAATAAGAGAACTGTCAAAAGAATAGTGATATAAAGATGGGTAGATGCAATCAGCCAATCACCCCAGTATTTGAAGGTATACATAGCTGCAACATACTTGAGTTGATTTGAAAATAGACAAACAACAGCAAGAATTTGCCACATGCCGATACTAAAAGACTCAACAAACCGCATATCCAAACTACATAATTCAAGGTGAAGAATTTGCCAACATTTCACATCAGGCATATGGTGAAGAACCCATTAGACTGTTGAAAAGAGGGAAGGTTTGCAGGACCTAGAACTCATGTTAACATAAGATAGATTGTGTGAAATGAATTATTTAAAGATGTAATTTTGTTTTAAAAACCATGATGAATACCTGTCCTGTCGAAACAATGACGGGGTCTTTCATCAACTCCAATGATATTGGGCAGCGGAAATCATCTGGTATAACTGGAGCCTTAGGACTCCCATCAGTAGGGACTTGGTCACTGCAACTTGGAGGAATACTCTTCTCTCTTGCTGGAACATCCATGTTGGGGTTTTCTGTTTGCACAAAATCCTTAATCTTCTTCAGCAGCATTGACATCTTTTCAATGCTCTCCCCAGGATCTCCGCCATTACAAAAAACCATCTCATGTAGAGCTAGTGACTCTTGTGTAAGATCCGCTATTCCCATCAACTGTAACTTTTCAGCCATTCTCTTTAGGACAGCTGGATCTGAATCTATATTGTTGCTCTTGTTGTAAAAGGATACAAGATCCTCATACAGCTCCACATCAGGTGCATCAACCCTCCCCTTGGCTCTTTTAAACTGGGCGAAAACAAGCTCAACCTGGAAAATACATACCAGTTCAAACAAATTAAGAAACTTAAAGAACATAAACTTTGTAAGCTGGGTCGGGGGGACACTTAAATTCTCATGGTAACCAAACAATAAAGATGGTGTGGAATGTGTCTGGATTATACTGGAAAGTTTTTAAAACAAAAGCCGTGGTAGCCAATTAAGTATCCTTGATGTGGCAGATGTATGACATTGAGGATTTTCAGGATTAAATCTCTTGGTCAGGCACCTATATCAGATTAACATGGCAATAAAGATAGATACAAAAAGTACCCATGCTTTGGGTATCTGGTAATACAAATATTCATTCATAAATCTCTACCTGTTCCTTAACTTCGTCTGATATTTCAAGTTTCTCATAGGAAATTCCACTCAAAGCTTGTTCTAATTGAGCTGTCACCTCCTGGAATTTTCTCATAATTTGATCCCTCTCAAGGACCTGAAAGCAGAGAAGATTCTGGTCAACTGAGGAAAACAAATATCATATTACAAAAAATCACGGTGTGACGGATCAGAAGAGTCGGTATATTGCATGAGGAAGTAAGAAAGACACTTAGAATGTTACTGATTAACACCTAAAGCAAACCGTGGTGAACATTATTATGAACCAACCACAGTGATGAAAACACACACATAGCATGAGCAAGATCAGTAGGATAATAGCTTAAAATCATAGACAGCTTTTCAGTACCATACATTTTTTTTTTTTCTAAACCTTCAGATTACAGTGAATCAATTTTGTTCTCCAAGTCCCAACCTCTTTTTTCAGTAAAAATAGCTGGAGTGGATATGGATAGAATTTAGATTAAGGAAACTTTTGTTCTTGTTTCCTGTTCATGGGTTATGAAGAGAGCAGGTGAACAATGAATATAAGGCCAGATCTAAATCACTATTTTAAATTAGGTCTAAAAGATTGTGTATTATTTTCCTTTGCACTCCACATATTACATTTTTAACAAGCATCAAAATGTTATCTTTCAGAAATCTCTAAACACTAGAGAGAGTGTTTCTGAGCTAACATTTGGGATTTAAATCGTTAGACTGAAGGGGAATACATCAATACAGTAACAAGAAATTGAGGCATCAGAACCATGAAAGAGTCATTTGTCAATCCTTCTCTTCCATCATGACAAAATTACAATAGAAACTTCAAATCTGTATGTCAATGAAACCTATGCACACATCAAAACTCTCCGATAACATGGCACAGCAAGTACAGTAGCCCCAGCATACAATAAGGAGAAACTACCAAAATTCCTTTCTGGAGTTACAAAAGTAAAAGGGATTTAACAGCAACAGCACCTCCACAATCAAGAGACAAGGGAAGACCAGAAGAGCAACTTTCAGGTTGATAATACTCAAAACAATGCCAAACAACCATGAAACAGCAATTTAAATACAAATATCATTTTGTTATTTTGTAATAGAGAATCATTACATCCACATAAACCATACATAGTGTGCAATTTTTATTCTTATTCCTTCCAAGTCTTCTGAAAATTGCAAGTTAGCGTCCATATGCATCAGTAGTGCCATCAGGGCACAGATGTAAAACACAACAAGAGACAATATATATACCCAACCAATTAATGTATATTGCTTAAATCAAGACAGGAAAAAGTAATGGAGACAAAAACAAAAGCATCAATAAAGATGCATTAAAGATTGATTCGAGATTCACAATATGCCTTGATGCAAGAAAGGGACAGCTATAAAGCACAATACAAAGATAATCTATTGATAAACAAAAGTACAGTGATCCACTACAGACTTTGGAATTTGGATGACCTATGACAAAGACCAACAAGATGGCAAATCTCAGTGATAAGCCTTGCTAAGACAAAGAGATATAATACACTGAATAAAATGGAGCAATAAGTAACCCTGTGGTGACTTTATGACTAATTTAACAAAGGCTACTTTACAGAATTACTATATTGCTTGTATGACAATTACATTACATGAGCTCAAGATGTTACTTTCAGTTCAACTGGCAATTTCATAACCTTGCAACTTTTCTCAGACCATTGGTAACTGTACTCTGTCTGTTTACTAAGAAAATTATAACTGATCAGGAATTGGTATTAAAATCGGCAAATCTTCACCGATCAAAAATCAGTATTAGTCAGAGGAAGCAACACATAAATTAAAGTAAATCAGTATCATTTCAATTTCAATTTCCGCTACTTCCTCAGCAGCCAAACAGATCTCAACAACACAAAACAATACACACACAAACAGCAAAGAAGCGAATCGAGTAGCAGAAACAAACCAGGTAAATTTTGCTGCCTTCGCAGCCAAATCTGAGCAACTCCTTGGCTGATTGGAGAGCCTCCTTCAAGGAGACCAGAGCTCCGACGGTGTCCGGAGGGAGCTCCTCCTTGCAGTCCCGAATCTCCTCGAACATTGGGGTCAAGAGCTTCAATCTTCTGGCAAGATTGCAGTACTGCTTTTTGACCGTACACCTGTAATCTGAAATCGAAGCAATCTCATTGACAGTCTCGATTAGGCTCTGCCACAGTGCCCCTTTCTCTTGCTCCGTCTCCATGCTTCTTCAGTCCTTCCTCTGCGGAGATTGAACAGAACCTAGATAGATCTCAGGGTTGTGCAGTTACAGTAGCTAAGGCGAAGAAATGGAGGAGGTGAAATTGGGCTAAATTTGAGGAAGAAGAGGATGGTTGCAATGGCATGACACAGTCGTCTCCATGGGAAGAGAAAGACTTGTAGAGAGAGAAACAACAACTAGTAGTAGTTATAGTCAAGCAGCGCTTGTTTCTCTCTTGGTGGCGCGGCTGAGCCAAACCAGTGGTTGGTTGGGTTGAGTTGGGAGTTAACTCTGGAAGGACAGGCTGTGGCTTGACTCTTTAGCAGCTCGGCTGGGCTCGGCTCATTGATAAATGATAATCAGTTTCCACTGGAGTAGGCTGTAAACAAGCCGAGATATAAATAATTCGAAATATAACTTGTTTTTATTGGGCGATCCACATCTTCAAGGTTTCTCATTTTTTCCCCTCATCCGAATTATTTTAGGAGAAATTACAGATGAGCGTTCAATTTTCGGTCTTATAACAGATAATGTACCCAAATTTTAGAACGTACTTTTAGAGGTAACTTAATTTTGGTTCCATCTGTAAATCACTAACCATGTTAGATTTTGTGTAAAAGTACGTTTATACCCTTCATCCACAACCTTACTCTTGATGTTCATCCATGACAATTCAATGAGGTTTAGGAAGAGATCTTGAGAAAGCATTGATCAATCCTATAACCAACACTAGCAGCAACATTTTCAGATCTCCAGCTTATTCCCTACAAATACACTCACAACTCAACATTCTTCTTTCCAGCAACATTCTTCTTTGTAATATATACTTTGGCAAGCACATACTAGTATACTCTTTTTTATCATATTATGTATAAGAATTAGACAAAAGTACTAATACCTTGCAATGAGTAGCAACAGACGTCAATTTTCTTTTTCTTTTTCTTTTAATTTTCTGGAAAACCCAGTTTCCGGCGCCGGGAACTTCAAACCTTGAATATCTCGGTTGCCGGAAACTGGGTTTTCCAGAAAATTCAAAAAAAATAAAACTCAAATCAGAACTAAAATCAAACTCAAATCCACCTTGACATATTGTAGGTCTTCAATTTTGAAGGCATCTTTCAATTCTCAAAACTCAAACTAACTCAAATCAAACCCAAACCGTAAAATGATGGGTGAGATCGATCCGGATAAGGCTTAAACTGACTTGGCTTATTGAAAATTGATCTTCCTTTGTTTACATCAACCACTTTATGTAGTTGCTTATGTGTTCTGTCTTCTCAAACAATTACTCATACTTTATCAAAAAAAAAAAATTGCCCAGCAGGAGACGAAGAAGTACAGACACAAGGAGGAAGAAGGTCACCCATGAGGCTTGACTTATACATAAGGGTGTTTTGGGTATTTTTAAATTTTATAAGGACATGTGCAATGAACATGGGAAAAATATCATTCTTTTCCGTTAAATTTAACGGTTTACACACGGGAAAATAATTTTGGTATCTCCAAAACTAAGTTTTATAACTTGGGTGCTTTATGTGTTATGGGACGAAAAATTGGTCCCCCATCTGTCATTTCCCCAAATATTAATTCAAAATATATACTTGACTGTAGCAAAGTCAGGCTAAGTTGGCCAATGCCATTCAGCAAATACCATGGACAAAACATAACACGCAAGTATAGAAATAAAGGTTGACAAGGATCACTAAAATACAAAGTGTCATCTATTTTATAATTAAGGGAATTTTTAGAAATGCAATTGCTATGTATATTTGACTCAATGATGACATATATGCGGTATACTAGAGGAAAGCATGTATGGTTACATTGGTTCAAAAGTATGCACCAAATAAAATTAAACATGCATAAGATATTGCAAACAGTACATGCATATGTTGAAAAAGAGAGAGTAAAGAACTTCGGGAAAATCATCTGGTTTACATACTGTGCAGATTGTTGGTTAGGATAGATATCATCATCTCAACAAAATAGCCGATGCTTCCAACTTTTTGATTAGATGACGATCCAAAAACACTTGAAGTTGCAGCAATACATTCATAAGACAGTTGTCGTAGAGCAGAAAGAAGTGATTTAACAGCAGATAAGTGCATCAATGCTGAGCTCTCAAACAGCTATATATACAAAGACACCATGTTAGAACAGGTATCTCATGATAAAGAGCATATATAATGGCCGAATAAATATATTTTCATTGATCATTGAAATGAAAATGATATCCCAAATTCATTAATCCAGAAATATTAATGACAACTGAGAACTGGTTACGCAAAAGAAATTTCAAATGTTGCTCTCATTTTAAATTTCAACTTGAGGAATTTTCAAAACTAAAATCAAAATTAGATTTCACAGATGAAGACGATTTAATTTAATTATGCCATCTAAGGGAGACCAAGTTGCGCATACCTGAGAATTCAACGAAGAGAGAATATCAAAGTCACTATGCTGGCCAGATAATTCTCTTGTAAGATTTGGGACAGATGTGGAGACCTCCTATAGAAACAGAAATAAAAATAAATACTTAAGCTATCACAGAGCCTTTGAATTAAGACCTCTTCGAAGACAATAAAATGACTAGCAACAGATCTTTGCTTAAATCATCAAAGAAACAACATATATGCCAATTTTATTTATTTTTATTTGAAGCTATAGAATTTCATGATCCAAGTATTCTACATAACCTACTAGTTTCACTACTTTTATTTATTTATTATACATTGTTCAAAAGCCTTGCCTACATCTCCATGTAAAAAATATGGATTGCATGTATAAAAAATCTGGATTACATAAAGTACTCAAGCATAGGATGTAAAACTACTCTAGAAGACTTGAATTCAGATTTTCTAAAGCATCCATAGCAGTATCTACTTCAGTAAAATTCATAAGTGTGTAACATTCAGCATAGTAAATGGCTGGTTTGCATTACTACGTCTACAGTTTAAATACTGTACATGCTAGTGTAAGGACTCATATCGTAAGAACATATTTTAAGCAACATTAAAGAAACCCCTTTCAGAACAGCACTACAAAATGAATCAATAGATATATGGTCAAATGCCAGTACATGACTTTTGGAATTAATTTACAAGAAAGACAAAAATATGCAAGTATAATTAATTTTCTACTCCAGGCTGTAGAACAGCAAATATGATCTCCAAATTTACCTGGGTGGTAGCATGTGGTGAATGGATAGCACGGTCCAGAGATGCTAGAGTTTCCAAAACCTAAATTTGTTTTCCAGAAACAGTTATAAGGAATGAACTTAGATCTATTTTTTTACAAATGTGGGAGGCATAGTGACATACCAGAACCCAGGATGGGCCGAGCACATTATGTAATCGATGGGCAACATTAAAGAGAGTCCTTAAGGCCTAAGTTTAAGAACAGTTGTAATCAAATATAAATAGTTAGATAAATCTAATTTGAAATAAAACCAATCGGTAAACAGGGGTACAAATTATGGAATAATTTCAACAACAAAAAAATTGACAGAGCCTAACCAAATACCTGGACATTCTTGGGAGTAAGAACAATGTTGTCCCTCTGATCCAAAAATAATTCGGAACGTTTTGAGACAGGTGACTGTAAAGAGCTGCTGCAATCTCAATTATAACCAGACATCACAATTGTCAGATCTAGAAGCAGAAACAGAAAACTCCCGCACATCCAGGAAGAGAGAGAGAGAAAAAGAGAGAGAGAGAGAGAGACCTAAGATAGAAACATTCACATTTTATACATCATGTTGCCCTTTTGGTAAGCTGGATAGTGGGTCTTAACCAAGGGGCTCGTCTCCAACCGTATCCCTACAGTGAAGTCCAGGACGATGGAGTCTTCTTAATGATCTAATGGTTTTTGTTAAAAATTAACTCCAAACTAAATGTTTAAGCTTATAGGTGGAGGGTCCAACTAGTATACACTTCTCTTACGTGCAGGCCGGATAACACAACGGACCCTGCACGTGGACCAAGAAGGGAGGGCAATAAAGACGAGTCACTAGGCCCAAACCAAAACAGCTTTGAAACCATGCTAAACTTGACTTCAACCTAAAAGCTTAAGCTTATAGGTGGTGGAGGGCCAACTAGTATATCAAATGATGGCATACATCACATTCTTTCAATGTGGGATAAATTAACAATTTTACTCTTTTCATTTTTACTTTTGCTTTCCCCCTTCACCTTCCCTTCATAATATATATACATGTATAAATATAATTTTTTCTGGAACCCTTTTGCTTTCTTTCTTCTGCTTAGTTGCTGGGATTCTGTGGTAACAGAAAACAATGGAAAATTGAAGTCTTATAACTGGTATATGTTGTTTTTTTTTAATAAATTAGACGAGGTCAAGACAAGCAAATTATTTGAACTCAAGCTTGAACAAGGTCATTAGAAGCTTGAGCTCGACTCGTTAACACCTCTAAGTAAAAAAGTACTGAAAGATAGAAGGCCGAGGAAGCAGAGGCTGGCTCTCTCTACTGGCCCAGACAGAAAACTTTAACTTTAACTCTAACCTTTACCTTACCTATTTACTAAGTATGCCATCCTTGTTCTGTTACTGAAAATGTTTTAAGGAATTATTAAGATTTTGAGGTCTGGAATCTGTAATGGAAGAAACATTTCCAACATTGGTAAATGGTTAAAGAGATTCTCTCAAGAACCAAAGTTCAGTGGTACAGGGTACTAACAGTAAATATGTTCTTCAATAAAATAGTTGGACTTAGGAGGAGGTAGCTATGTTTATCGTGCAATACCTTGGAAATTTATTTCAAAGGTTTCCCATCTTTTCTTTCCTCCTACAAAGTTCAAAATTGGTGAAATATTTCTTGTTTGCACTACTTTTTTTACCAGCATGTAGATGATTTCATTGGTGGAAACCAAAGCAAAGAACCATGAACATAGCTAACAACTCAAGTCCTTAAAACGACAAGCTAAATAAACAAGGAAAGCCATTCAAAGGGATAGCCATAGCATAATCAAATATCTATCAAGTTGCCAGCAAGAGAGGCTTCCATAGCAACTAAGGCAATATAAATTCATGAATTTGCAAAATGTTGAACCAGCAGTGAAGATAGCATTAGAAGGAATGTCCAAGGATTATGGTTAAAGTAAAAATGAAAAGAAGCTCCATATGCCAGTAACAGGCTCAATATTATACCTCTTTCTCTCTGCTTCAGTAGGAAAATTAATTGTAAATTTGCACAGGGATGCTAGAAAAGAGTTTAGAGGCTCCACAGCACGAAGAACACCACATGCCTAAGAATTACAGATGTATAGCATGTTAGCATAAATGAAACAGACAAATAGAAGTGAAACTTTATTTGTACCACTAACAGTATCGAAACAAGGACCATTATCTAATAGAAAATAATGTTTTGGAAGATAAACAGACAAACATCAGCTATGATTAAAAGCCAAATTAAGGTAGCAATATTAGCACCTGAGTGAAAGCCTGATATCCCTTTAATATTTCCAGTACAATAGCCTCTCCTTGTGACCTTCCAAATTAATCCCGGGTCAGAAAAATAAATATTAATTTTATCTCACCACTACAGCATATCATCAGAAAATTACACCAAACCTCGACAAAATTAAGGACAATGCATCAAGAATTGTCATCCACAACAAATCGACCATTGAGGTGCAGAGAACTGCAGTCTTCCCAGTACATTTTGTGAGAGGATCATAACCAGATTTAGGGGATTCCAGCTGGTAGTATACCAAGAGAAATTACAATGAATCAATCCTGTAAACAAATAACAGGCTGACTAATAAACTTGGAAAGATAAAATATTCCAAAACGTTTATAATTACCTCACCGGCATCCACTGCTTCATCTGTCAAAGTAGCCACAGTAAAAACAACTCCCAATAAACCTTCAACTGCCAAAGTAATTGCATGGGCCTCACTCGCAACCAAGACTGCAGCATTGGACGCATCGTTATCAAGACTCCACTCAATCCCTGCAGAAAGTACATCGTGTCAAATTCCATGCACTGATGCACATGAACAATTGCACGATACAATAGCTGATAAACACACAAGTTCAATAAATCTTTCGTTCTTTCATGATTCTCCGCATATGCATTTCAATATTTGCTTGAACAAACAGATGCCCGTACTCTTCCACAACCAAAAGCACAAGAAATATCAACTGAACCCAACAAAGGTGCATAAATTATGTTGAATTGGATGAACTGCATTGATGGCAGTCTTATTATCAAAGTAGAGCTATTTCTATTTAATTTTAATCAATCAATAGTCCCAACTTTCTTCTAGACAGTAAAAAAAATTGCATCGACCCATGCTGCTTTGCTGGGTAGGACAGACTTCAGATGCTAGCCTTTTCTCACAAACTAGAAGATGAACTGACTCTCAAGCAGCATTCTTCTTCAATGCTTTCATTCTCCATGCCATAAATCTTTTTATCCCTAGAGAAAAAATTATAATATCCCACCTAAAAATATTCCCGTTTTCTTCCTCAGTTTTCTCCACATCTTCTAATACACATAAAACTGGCAGAAACCCAAAACCCAGAATAATTCAATTACAAACTTGGGCAAGAATATGAACACAACCAAGCGAAATTTAAACAAGAATAGCTGAATAGGCCTTTTCCGAGTACTTGAACTCATTTATAATCATTTCATCTTGACTGTGAATATATATATATATATGTCATTGCATTCTAGTTTCATGCAGAATAAAACTTGGAGTATTTACCCTTTGCTTTGCTGCTAAACATCCCTGCAACAGCTGCCAGACTCTCCTCACTCGTCTCTTGAAGCTATAAAACAGTCCATATCAGTCAAGAGAATCAATTTAAACTGAAATGAATTACAAGTTCAGATTTGTGACTCAAAATGTGAGTATAATTAAGACCGAGTAATGCACATCATACTAAAATTATACTACTATGCCACAGCACTGCGAAATTGTGAAGATACCTATATATGTATATACAAGAAGAATAATGACTTAACAATTCAATGATTTATTGTAAATGTGTTGGATTGTATAGTATCATGATACTTCAAGACGGTTTGTAGCATTGTACGTTTCGTAAACTCCCATTTGCGGCACTAGGGTCAGAAGGACTGAAGCGCAAACGCAAAGTGACTAACTCGTGCCGGTGACAGTCCTTTAGAGGGGGTTGTTGTATTATTCCACATTAGAAGAATGTGAAGTATGAAACCACTTGATATTCTAGATAGACCCTTCACCTAATAGTTGAAGCTTTAGGGTTGGAGTAAAATTTAAAACTTGGCATGAACAAAAATTTTAGACAATAAAGACATGACTTGGGAATCACAATTAGCATAACTCCACCATTAAGAGTCAAACATCTATATTGGCCTGAAACCACAATGATGCAAGTCGATTGGAAAAAAAGCCTTGGTAAATTAAGATTGAGACATGTACCGCAAATATGGGCAAAAGTTTTTACAACAAATATATGGCTAGATGAAGTAAGAGATAAAATTATGTGCTAAATCTATCCTCACCTGTACACTCAAAACAACACGAGCAAGAGCCTTGACCATGTCTTCAGCAACATTTGTATTCTTTGGATTCCTACATTAGGAAAAAAAACAGCTATAAAAACAAAATAATAATATTAAATTTGACATGCAAATAAAATGTTTCTCGGCGTATAGTCATTTTCCACAAAAAATATCAACTTTTCAACAGATAAATATAAGGTATTAAGAACCTACAAAAATTAACAATTCAACTTATCCTAATCAAGTTGTGTAGAAATTGGAAATAATGAGTTATACTGATGTAATTTGATAGTAGAAGAGAAGCACTCAATACAGGGCACTACAAGACTTCACTGACATTCAAATATGAAATGCATAGTTGAAAGCATAATCTATGAAAGAGAGGTCCTAACTCCTTTATGTAGTATATATAGGGGTCTCATGTAATTTGTACCATCAAGCCTCAAAGCTTATCAGAGCCTTACACATCTTCTATGTACTAAATCCCTTTGTAATCAAGATCCTCCATTTTCTCAAACTAACATCTTATGTCCATCTCAAATATTTGCAATTTAATTTCCCTTTGTGGATTATTGCTCAAGTGTCGGACAGATCATTGGTGAATCTATTCGGTCCGTACTCCGTTATACTAAGGTTATTATATTGGGCTCAGATTGATTAAGAAAAAAATATTTCATCCCGTTATTTTAATAAGAGGTGTGTTGGGGCAGGTTCTTTAACCTTCAGAGGGAAGACGTACAGTCTAACAATTTAAGTCACTCCAATTAAGGAGATTATATAATATCTTAACATCCCCATCAAACTCAGGGTGTATTCACAGATAGATCAGATAAATCAAACTCAACTAAGTCAAATCTGAAGAGAAGCGCATTGGACGTATGCTTAAGTTTGCTAACATTGTCGCCAGAGATGACTGATCAAAACCCTCTAACCATTACAGTGTGGTTGGATTCTGAAAATGACTACTGAAAAGTGAAAACATGTGATCTAGATTGAAAAGACTCAAACAGTAGGTACAGGACTGGGACAACAAGAAGACACAAGTTTGTCTGGAGTTGCTCTAAATGTGAGAAGATGCCAACAGTGAAGACAAGAAGACTAAAAACCATATTAGGTAAACTCACTTGAGGAGATTATAAGAGGTAGAGGAAGACCTAAGTTTGCATGGAAAGAAGTGAGGAAATTCAATTAATGTTAGGCCTAACAGAAGAAATTGCATTCAATAAGATGGACTGAAGTGGAGGAAAAAAAAACAAGCAGAGGGTCCCAAGGAGTTTTGCTAAAGAATTCAAGTAGTTGATCGAACATCGTGAAATGACTTTTGTCACTTTTTTAAAGAGATGCCCACATTTTTAGGCTTCATAACTCTCAAAAAACTCCCTCAAAAGCAGTAGCCTATCTTAGATCATATTTGATATTTAAAGTTATTTTTCTACTAGTCGATCAGATCAAGTAGAAGAAATCAAAGTGACTTCATCCTCAGTTTAGAGATGTTAACAAAGGATTTGGTCTAGGGCTTGTAGTGCGAACGGAAGTACTACATGAACAGCTGAAAAAAGAGAAAATAACTTATACATGGTCATCTGACACTAGTGATAAAGCAAGTAGAAAAATCTTAGACCGTAGAAATTATAGAAAGCATTGTGAAAAAGAGATCACTCGATACCATAAATGTACAAATAGAAAGTAATTTGTTATGTATGATGGAATATGATGGTAGAAGAGAAGATCTTTATTTAGGGCATTACAAGAGCTGACATATATCCAAATAGGATATAAACATAGTATATCGCTAAATTTACAAAAGCAATTAAGTTATTTTAATTAAGGCCTAATTAAGGATTTTCACAAATCATGGGATTCTAATAATCTCAACAAGCTCTAGTAATAATGAAGGCCAAAAGTTTGGCTCTTTGCCATTATAGTATACTCTTTGATCGAAGCAAAAGTTGGCCAAAATATCAGCAATGTTATTGTATTCTTTACACACAAAACTCAAAACAGAAGATGCATATTAGTTGATCTATATTTATTAGTATATTTGATGAATTTGACATATTAGTGTGTGTGTGAGGTAGGGAACACCATGACCAGGCTTCCTATTATGCATAGGAGAGAGAAAGAGAGAGAGAGAGAGAGAGAGAGAGAGAGAGAGCATACATATCAAAGTTCTGGAAAAGAATCCGTAGTGTTTGGGCCTCCACACAAAACCCCTATCACAAATTCTAATTTTTAATCAATGAACTTGAATAGTACTTCCAATCTGAAATAAGCCATGCAAACTATGAAACAAGAAAAAGTGAGTGCAGCTAAAGTTACCCTTAAAATCTCTAGAACAAGGATTCGATGCCATAATGGCAAATCCAGGGTAGTAACTTTCACCAGCATACTTAGGAAAACCTGCATCATATGAAGTTTCATATAAAATTTCCATCTAAACAGGGATATGGGCATAAAGACATCTCAAAGGTAAAAGGAGAATAACACGTTAAACATACCTCACATTCAGTTATAAGTGATGAACTGTAATGTCGGATGACATGAGCAACTGACCGCAAAACTAAGCGACGAAAATAAGGCTCTTCTGCTTCTCCTTCAAGCTTGTACAACGTTCAAATGAAATTAAAAAATCAAGATTATGTGTGTGGTTAGATTTTCTCGCACCTTATATAACAGAAACAAGCTCTCTAATGAACAGTTAGAAGTTACCTCAGAATTGATACGAAGTGAAGTCATAAGAAGCGAGCATATCTGGTGACGTAAAACCTGTTGTTTTTTCACAGAATCTTATCAACAATAGACATTTTACTGGCATAATTAAACAAAACCACAGAAGAGAACATTGTTAAATGTTTATAAATACCTGCTCATAGGATAACAATAGTTTGAAAACAACCACATAATTGGACAGAATGAACCTGCAAAAAAAAAGTTCGAGAAAAGTAATTCATGAGAAAACCATATTTTAGTTGAGCAGAAAAAACTTGGCATAAAAAGACAAATGCATCACCCCTCTCGCCTTTCTTCCCAAATATTATATGTGCATCATCAAGTTGAGGTTTAACTCTTCTCTTCTTCCCCCGGTTTTTTCATTTTGTTTCTTTGTCATTATGTAAGTTCCACAATCATGCAATATGTATCACACTTTGGTTTTTACAGAAAATATACACACTTATACATAAACTATAAGTGTAAACTTAACACTATACATGTCACTTGTCAGTATCACACAGCATAAAACTGTGTAATAGAAAGCAGAACGAACTAAATGCAAATGGAAGAAATAAAAGAAAGAACTATTAGAGTAAAAGACAGAATCTCACTCGAGTATATCAAGTGCTAGCGTCCGTTGAAGAGAACTGACTCGTAACCAACTCGCCTGTAGGATAGGAGCAAACATATTATTCATCAACAAGAATTGCTAAATCTCATCACAATCACATAAACCCACAAACCACATACAAAATCAGACTAGGACACAATCTAATAGTTTCAAATGAGAACATACAGATCCACCTGCAGCAAGAGCTGTCAGGTCTTCCAGCAAACGCAACCCAACCTTTCCATCTTTAGTCAAGGTCTCCCTCATCAATGATGATTGTGCAGAAACAAAATCTTGCTCCAATGAACTGTTCAGAGGACAATTTGAAAATTCATTGGACTATGTGAATAAGGAGATTATTACAGCACAAGAATACAGCAAATATTCAAATGGACACAAATTAGGCAAAGGTGGAGAACATGTTAACATTCACAATAACAAACGAAAAATACTAGGCATACCAAAATATGGGCTAAATGATAAACAAAATGCTGTAAAAATTTGAATAGATAAGTCAAATACTGTATTCGTGAGATAATACGTACTCTGGGTGATTGAATTTCATAATGCGACTAATATCACCAGTTACTGGACTGGTTCGAGAAATGTGACCTCTAGAGCCAAATTTTCCCACAGGAAGGCACTCAGCAGAAACCACGTGATCAAAAATCAATGCTACTGCTTGCCTGAAGGTAGCTGCTGCAGTACTGAAAGAAAGTGCATGAAAAGATATTCCAGAAGGAAAAGGACAACACATCGACTAGATAGTGGATAGAAGATAAAAACACCAACAGAGGAAAACATGTAAGACAAAAAGCTCTTGATACTTGAAAGTGTTCGTCAAAATTTATTAACTTACTTTCGCACACTGTCAGAGGATCGACTGTTTTCAAGAAGCCGAAGACAGATGCCAAGAGCTTGAGCCATATTGTCCTGAGATTTATGGAACCAAAGTATACAACTTACAAAAAATCAGTTTTTTTCATTCTTATACTACGTGTTAAGGGAAGAGTTCATAAAATATTATTGCAGGCAATTAAATTAATCAAGTTGTGCAGAATTAGGAATAACATCCTATACGAATTTCAAGGGTGCCTGTGTATAAGGGAAACGTTCATGAAATTTAATGTCAAGCAAATTTAATCAAGTTGGGCAGAATTATGAATAATATACTAAATAATTTATCAAGGGTGCTTGATGTCTCAGAAAAAATTTTTGTTGACTACAAGGATATTTTGAGTGGCGTTAAGGGTCATATAGTCTTATAAACCCATCTGCGTAACAGAATACAATCAAATATATCAGCTTTTCAATACTTCAGTAAGGAATTCTGTAACAACTAAAGCTCTTGCCTCTTAGTTATAATGTTAGTCTGGTCGTTCATGAAATAATGTTTCATATTCAATGAAATCCAGGAGGAATAAAACCAGCTACATGTTTGGATGAACCCAATTATCCTTAAATAGCTCAGGTACAAATATGTCAAATAAACAATCATGTCTGCATATCCTCAACTAGTGTTTTTTATTCCACTTACCCAACTAACTCCAACCATTATCCCAGACCAAAACTGGTAGACTAGGAAAACTTACAAGTCAGACAACTCTAGATCATTTTTTTGGAAAGCTTTGAAATACTGAACTATCACAGTGATTTGCCATCTTAATTTAGACCAACATATATTTTAGTAATCTGGAATATATTATGAACATTTAAGTATTTGGACCGGAATATGTTTTTGACAATTTAATACAACTATATTTATCGTTTATGATTATTGTTTTTCTAATCATACATCTAGTGGAATCTGCTTACAGACAAACAAAAAATTACATGTTCTACAAATTGCTGAGTAGCAAGCATATCCAATGCTGATAAAAAATAAAAATAAAAGCAAGCATATCCAATTCGAGTAACATTGGAAAATTGCGGATTTCATTATCACCTCATTTTCAGGATGTAAGCGTGACTGAAATATTATTAAGATGGTCTGTAATGTCTTTAACTGAATAGTCTCATCGGCCATTTCAGCATGCTGCAGGGAGTTAAAAATGATGTAAGGCATCTGACACAAAATTTAATATTTACAAAAGATAAAATTAATTTCGCAAAAGATAATATTCAAAACCTGCTTAATTCCTGTTTAGTGTTTACTTGACTTTATTTTTTAATTTATGGTTACTTCAAGTTTAGTTGACACCTGTTGTGTTTAAGTGTTATTAGGACACATTTAAGATTGTGTTTAATCACAGTTTATATTCACTTACAAATATCTATACATTAATATACTTGCTTTTCATATAATTCCTGTATATCACTAAACCCAGATTCCATAAGACATTCTCAAGGTTAGCTTGTTAACATTTGAAATATGCTGTCTTCAGTTAAGTATTTAAAAATGAAGGAAAGCATTCTTAGTTATAGTAACAAGAATATTTAATGCCTTTTATATAATTTGCTGCGTAGAATGTGACTTAAGTTTCTTTCTTAAGATGCTTCTTCATCAATTTGGATTATTATTGCAGGAATTATAAACAATATCGACAATAAACTGTAAACATTTTATGAAAGTTGTATTTCACAACAATAATCTAGTATTAGTATCAAGAAAACATAACACCAACACACATAAAGAGTTCCCATATAGACTCCATTCTGCAAGTGAAAAGCATATTTAGAGTATCGCATAGATGCATACCATATTACAACTATAAATATAAACTTACATCTTTAAGGGTGGGAAGTATCTCATTCAGAACTGATGGAGCAACAGCATCGTGAGATATGAGTTTTTGAAGGCATGAAAGTCCAATTACACTCAGTTTGACATTTCTGACCTCACATGCCATTAAAAAGATCCGCAGTATGTCCTCGTTATGTGCAATTTCACTAGGACTTGATAATGATCGAAGCTGCACGTTGACATTTAAAACGACTTTCACTTTCTGATTCCGTTACTTACAGAACACCATAACATATAGGTTTACTTAAACCTTAATCTATACAAAATAAATTTTAAAACATGGTTAACAAAGAAATTATCCTAGAACCAAGCATATTAATGTAACTTTAAACAATAGCATTATAACCAAATTCTACTTAAACATTGAATCATACATGAATTATAAATTTATTATGATTCTCATTTCTATGATAAATTTTAAACAACTAAAAAAACATTTTATTAGATGTACATGAGTGGATACTGGATACTAATATTGGAAGTGTCAGACCTTAAGTTCAACAAAGAAGAGACATTGCTAAACCAAGTACTTAAAGACAACCTCAAGTTAAAGGCCCTTATCAGTAAAACAATGTTTGACTTTTCTGGAACTGTAGGGAAAATATATAAGATCCAAATTCTTGAATGACAAGACTTTTGATAATACATGTCATTTGTATCCTCATTTTTCAGTTCTTGCGTTCATGGGGAGCATAAACTTTAGGCAGTGTTTCTTACAGGTGTTCTTGAACAGTTCCTATGTAAAAAAGATGATGCTTTTCTTCCTTCCAAGTTTTACTTGATCCAAAACAAATAAAAAAATCATAAATCAGAAGGATTTAAATATGAACAAATCTACCACTAAACCCATTCAACGCTGAACTTTTACGTGATCATTGAATAAACAATTTCTATAATGAACTCAAATTTGAATTCTTAAAATAAAATGCAATTTTATTTACATTCTCCCACTTCCTCAGCACTCAGCAGCAACATCCAGTACTAACTCCTAAATCAATTTGCCCAAACTGAAATAGGTGCCCGCTCAACACTATCAAAATATTCAAATGAATTAAAAAATACAACCAGTAAATTCCATTTTCTTTACATTCTTCCACATCCTCATAAGCCACATCCAGCACTAACTCCTCAATCAAAATATGCAAATGGCTTAAGTTTGAAAATTCAACTCTAGTAAGCAATTAGTTATACTAGGTTACAATGGGAAGCATTCAGAATTCAAACATAATTTTACCCCCATTTCAAATGCAACACAATTTAGGCTAAACTCCTGATCACTCAGACATATTTCAACTTAAGCAACTCCGAAGGTATTCTCCCCAATCCCAGAACATTTACATATAACAAAAACAATTGATTCCAGAACTAATCACCAAGCAAGTGAAATTTACTATAACTCAAAAACAATGTCTATACTTGTAACCAACTAAAGCTACAATTACAAATGGATTCACGCTTTTGTATAAGCATATAATATATGACATTAAACATAGAAAAATGCAGTGATTCCTGAATCAACTTTCCCAAATTGAAATGGGTGTGTCCTCACAACTATCAAATTATTTAAATGCCTCAAGTTTGAAAATTCAGCTCAAAATAGCAATTAGTTATACTGAGTTTGATTTGAAAGTATGATACCGGAAACACCCAGAACTCTATACACATTCTCATCTCCGTCCCCAGTGAAACTCTAAGCTAAACTCCATACCACTCAACATATTGAAATTAATCCTAAGCAACTTCTAAAGTAGCCTCCCAAATCCTGGAACATTTAAATAGTATCAAAACAATGGCATCCTGAGCTAATCACCAAGCAACTGGTATTTACTATAACTCCAAAAGAAGTTCATATACTTGTAAGAAAAAGCTGCAACTAAAAGGACAAAAACACGGCATGCATTTGCATACATTACATAAACAAATGAAATTTCAGACATGCGAGTCCCTGAGACACAGAAAACGCCGCTAAACACATTAAACTCCACATGTGATTCGTATATATGTGAACTTAACGCAATGTCACAAACAACTGATTTCATGTATTGAGATTTTGGAGTGGAAGCTGACCTTTAGAAGTGCGTGCTCGGCGCCTTCCTTGATAGTCGGATAGCGACGGCGAGCTTCGGTTGAGAGGGCGCGAAGCTCCGATTCCAGGACTGCCATGAAAGCCATCGCCGGAGCTCTCTGATTCCGTTCTCGCGAGTGATCAAATTGTAGAGATCGAAGGGTTGGTGATCAGCGAGAGCATAGAGATCGAAGAGCACAGAGAGCAAGGCAGATCTGGGTTTGTAGCAAGGATCTGTCTGTCATCTGTGAGAGTGGAAAGACGGTAGAGAGCGAGAGATCTGTTGCCAGAGTTTGGCACGTGCGGATGGCACCTGACTGAGCTATTCAATGTTGGAATCGAACCGGACTGAACATCGTAGACCGATCCAAAGGTTTGGGTTGTAACGAACCGATTAGAACCGGAAGAGACATTTTTAGGTCTGGTCCTTTTTTTTTTTTCCGCCCAAAGACTTTGAGTGCTTGTTTGTTTTCTCTACTTGAAAACCTTGAAATACTTTAAGA